>JXOR01001346.1:0-45201 GCA_001014335.1 Coboldia fuscipes
TCTGGACTTTACATACCCTGCGTTGTTTCATAATTATGTAGTCGATCATCGACCTCAGTTGCTTTGTCGGTTGTTCCCACGTGAAACGGTGGTTATCCCTATGGGCGTACCATGTATTCAATATGCAACACTCGGTTATTTCACACAGAGCTTCAAGTCTGTCGCCATTGTCATTCTGGGTATTATCCCCATACGGCCCAGTTATTGCACTATTGTTCTTTGGCTTAACACGACCATTCATATCCCCCAACAATATTAACTCTTCAGTTGGTTTGAGTTGATTCGTGGTGGTATGCTAAATAATAAAGGGACCAAAATGTCTCTCTAGTTAAGTCTAACAAAATTTATTTTTGGATTTTTTTTTTTCGTTTCTTTAATAAAAAATTAATAACATTTTAGATGGATTATTTTAATATTCATAAGGCAGTCAACATAAAACCAAAATATCATTATTCTAACCATTTTCCTTGCTGTCAATGTTTAACTAAAAATTCAGTAACAAAACAAAAAAAAAATTTTATTTAAAGTGAAACGCATCATCTGATATCTTATGCTTTACCCAAATGCTCATACCATAGTTATTTAATATGTTGTAGGTGTAAAGTATCGTTACTTAACATCACCTTGTGAATAGATAAACTTGTTACTAATTATTTGTAGAGTATTATGATAAAAGTTTTCTATATTCAGTTTTTGCTTTTTATACTAAACAAACCGCATTTCACCTTAAGACGTACATTAACAAACACTGGTAAAAGTGTACCGTTGATATTAAAATAAATAAAGAACAACAGAACATTGAAGGTAAAGTGAGTAAAAGAACAGATAGAAGTACAAAAATTATTATGGAAATATAACAGCCACTACTATGAATTGAAAGTAACAGAATGCAAAGAATATGAGAAGAAAAAAAAAACACAGAAAACTTTAAAACTTTAACCAAAAGTAGAAAACTTTTAGACTCTTTAGAGCCTTTCGTTAGGAACTCTAATCTCATTCCAAACTATAACCAAAGACTTTTTTAATTGAAATTCCCATTTTGAATATAAAGCAAAAACAAAAAAAAAACTATGTGATAAGCATATTTTGCATTACATCTGATAGTATTCAGTAATCTTTGATGAAGAAATTTTCTAATAATATCTTTTGTTTATTTTCATTCTTCAAAAAGTTTTTTACAGAAATCATTCGGTGAAATTGAAATGATATTAATACAGAATGAAGATCAGTACCACCTTCTCAACCACCGTAGCTACCGTACGTAACATAATCCAAATAAAGTGAAAATTAACACAAAAAATCTTATCCAACCAAAAAATAATGCCATTTAGTTAAAAGTACATCATACGGTATGCCCAAAATATTAAATGTTATGCCCATGATGAAGGTATGCTTTTCAACTACCTTTTTGCTTTGCATTAAACTACATCAAAATCATAATTCCATAGTAAATGAACCAAAAACATTTTCATAGACAGAAATATGATCGTGTATAAGGAAACAAACATTTCGCGTCATAGACTTTATACAACAATTTGAATGTAAAACCATTAATGGTGATATTAGATAGTCTTATACATAATTTCGGTTCATAGAGAAGGCAGCTGTGAATTTAAAAGGTCCCTTTACCGTCATATAATAAAAATACTAAAAGGAATATTATGAAAATTAACAGTTGGTTTATAATTTAACAAACACACCGTACAAACACATATCAAACGTTATGAGATAAGACCAAATATATTATACACCATTTTCCAATGTCTGCAGACTCTAACTCAACCAAATAAAATAAAATTAAAAAGAAAACCAAATGTTTGTGTGTTAAAACCGTTTTTCTTATGAATCAGTGAATGTCTATCACATTTAAGCAACATCACTTTGAATAAAATAACAGTCAGAGTGTTTGGTGGGCAGGTGTTAACCTCGACTGACTTTAACCAGGATGATGATGAGACATTGATAAAAATTATATTTTTGTATCGTTTCTCTTTACTTTATTCAAGTATTCATGTTATATCTTTGCTGATTTTCTCTTAACATTAACTTGCGCTCTTTTATTCATTTCTATACATACGGACGTTTTATATTTTGCATAATCAAAATACAAAAAAAAAACAACAAAATATGAAAAACAGATTCAAAGAAAATTTAAGAAAAAAAAAATAAGAAAATATTAAACCGGGCACAAGCCAAAGTCTGATGCTGTATTCTTGATATTTTGCAAACGGTTAACAAGTTATAAAAAAAAATAAAGAAATACAGAATCTTATCTTAAAATTCTTCTTGTACCAGTTGAAATTGAAGAAACCAGATTTCATTTTAACATACAAAAGAGACAGATTCATGTATAAAAGTACACATACGAAGTTTGTATTTTTTTTTCCTTAATAAAAAACAAGATTCGTTAAGTGTTTCTTGTACAGAGCTTTTGATACAGAAGAGATTGTCTTTAGAATATTGAACGAAACGAGTTTATATTGCAAAAACGAAATATTATTATAACTCACCTAACAGAAATGTAATCCGCAATGAAATTTTTGTATCCATTTTTATATTTTGTATTTAATCCCTGTATGGCTCAATTGGGCTCAATATAATAAAATTCCTTCACTTATTCTTTCTTTCCTTTATTTGACTGAGCACACAAAATAATAAAGAAATAAACACTACACATACACAAAATCTTTATATCAAAGAAATTATTTACTGGAAGTTAAACACACTCATTCAATAAATTATTCATATATGATGTGTTACCGTAATTTCCACAATATAAATTGAATCATATAATCTTGAAATTTTATCCGATTGGGAAAATTATTAAGTAAGATCGAAAACACATACACCAGATTCTGCTCAACATTCACAAATAATCAATCGCGAAACACATTAAATTTAATAAACGATAATACATTGTGATCCATCTTTTGTGTCAACCATAAGGGAAAACTCATATAAAAACATGTAAATGATTCAACAAATTTCTTATTTCACACACACTTTTATCTATATTTCTATTGATCTATCGTTGATTATGATTATTTCACCACCAATTAAGTAATATCGTGAAACCTCTAAATGTTGATAAATTCCACTTAAACTTTTATAATTCCACTGGTCCTTGTATTTGCATACATCACTTTGTATTTGCATATAATTATGGTGTTACTTTCACATTAATTCAATAATCTATTGGTATGCACAATTATGGTTAAAATGCAACAAGTACAGACAACTATGAATATCTGTCTTGAATGTGATAAAATTCAAATGAAATTTTCTGTTTTATTCACAATATTATTTATAAGATAGAAATCGCAGTACACTTTTTAAAATGAATAAAAAATAATTTCACTTTCCCATTTAAGAAAATCACTTCTGGCTTCCGTATGCAATTGAGTAAGATGCCACATAAAAATCACAATAAAATTGAATTTATGTTTTCTTTTTGGCCGAAATTGATACCAAAACAGAATCCGCCAAAATGACTCCTTCTCGCGCTATTTGTTATTCTCCCGGCTTTATGTTGTGCTTGATGTAAACGCACAATCACTATTTCCGAATGTAAAAATCCAATTGCTGTTCATGAATTATTATCACCGATAATCACTAATTAATTTATTACGTACAATATTTGATATTGTTAGGCCAGGTTTAATTGTTAATACTTGTTAAACAACTTGACAAGAAGAAGAAAAAAACAACTTCGGATAAACATTTCACCGTACCGTATCTACGAAATGCGAATAGCGAACTGACGGACGAGAAAAATGGGAATGTGGTTGAGAGCCGAAATATAGAAACTGTTCGAAACGCTTCAAAACTGTCCTACGCGACTAAGATTGGAGCAACTGGATAGCGCGACGATAATTGATTCGGGGAAAGCGTTTGCGGTGAAGCGACAAGATGAATCGCTTTAACTGATTTGTTCAATGTTCTAAAATTGCTTTCATCGCCAAAACGCATGGTGTATTGATACGAGGTGGATGAAAAAAATTCATCGTTTCAAAATTGAATTTCAAGTCTACGTAGAAAAAATACTAAAAGACTTGTTTACCCGATATCTCAACCAAAACAAAAAATGATTTTATAATTATATTTTTGTAAAAAGTTAGAATATTTCAACCAATTCCATTAAAAAGTGCATCAGTTTATAATTAAGAAAAGAGTCAAATGAACAGATTTAATCGACAGCTTGTAAGTAAAAGGATCAAACATACAAAATCTACTACTATCTAACAGTAATATTTACTTACTGATTTTCCACCCAATTCATAATAAATCCAATAAATAACACGGAATAACAAATAGAAGAAAAAAAAGAACTATTGAAGGAAGAAAACTCTTTTGGCACCGTCACCATCAATTCGTGGTGAAGTGTATACTAAAATATTTGCTAAAGAAAATTAGCGACACATAAAGCCACCCAACTCCATTGATACCAGCAGAAAAGAGACACATTCAATCTTCTATTGGGGACGGATGGACCATGACCTAGCACAATAAAATCATGGGGGAGTAAACATCATCGAAACGATGTACAATTATGAGAGATTTTTTTCTTATATTCAATAGCATTGAATGGACCATTCATCAGAATCGATTTGCAAAGATTAATGGTACAGTTAAATGATGTGATAGAATATAAAAACGATGAATAAGTCTCGTTGAAGAGTCGAAGAAAAACCTCTTGAAGAGGTTACCAAGAAGTCGCAAAGGTTTTGCAGGTAAAATTTACAATCAAACATAATCGGAGCATTACAATTCGATAGCAAATAATTCATTGAACAGTTTTGGTTATTTTTTTTTTTTTTATTATTTCTTATTCTTAAATTCAACATTATTTGAAATTCTAAACCATTTTTATCATCTTTTGCTATTTTTACACAATTTTTTATTGTTATAATTTCGAGGCTAAAGGTAATCTACTGTATGCGAATTGTATTATACTTCTGTTATTTGTTCACTTCTTGTTGAATTTATGATTTGGGCTAAAAAAGTATCCAAAGAGAGATTTTCAGATTCAATTCTCTTGTTCACACACAAAAAACGGATGAGTTAAAAAGAATTCAATATATGAAAACCATTTAAGAGTCCTTAAATGTCATTTCATTATATTGAACAAGATAACTTGCATTGTTAGATTTTAATTCAAAATGGATTTTTATCACTTCCCCCATTTCAATTTTAGGCAATCCTTAGGTCACTACTATTGAATTGATCGAAGAATCAATTGGTTCATATGGATTATGTGGACACACCTGACACAATGGCCCATTAGCATTAAGATTGAGGACCAAATGGAATTGATTTTAAAAAATTTTATGGGAAAAAATGGAATATTGGACACAATCTGAAACGGTAAATTGTTAAGATTTACCCAATTTTATAGAAATTCAGTTTCTCATATTGTAAACGAAAATCTCATTTCCTTACATTGATCTGAAGAATGGAAAACTACTTGACTACTAGAGCCAATGCTGTTGGTTCAATAACTAAATGGAATTTTAAAGGAAATGGGAATTGAACCACAATGAACAATGATAAATAATGCGTTTACACATTTAGCAAAACTATTTCTCAGTAGTTTTTATTTGTCTGCAAGTGAAACAGAATGAGAAAAATTGATAAGTTTATAGAAATCGGATCTACAGATATTAACCAGAGAAAAGGAAATTATATGTGAATGCCAAATCCATGAGAAAAATGGTACCAGTTTAGGAAAATTTATTCTCTTTTTTCGGTTATTCAACAGAATCGAATTGAATTTTCATCTAAGACAGAGAAGTAAAGTACTGCATAAGTGGCAGTGATTTTATTCATACCAATCTGCCCTTTGGTGCATTTCAAATAAAACTAGAGAAGAAAAATGACGATGGCTAGAAAAACAACGGAGCTCAACGATAATAGACAAAAAAGCAACGGCAGCAGGAGCAGAATAGTAAATAATATGAAGAGTAGATTTACGGTAAACTTTTCTATGAACAGAGGGTTTTCTCAATTTTTCACCATTTTATTGAAACTCATTTCTGGTTGCACAAAAAAATAAAACTTTACTTTTTTTACCATCATCATTTCGCGTACCAAGATCACCGCACTCATACACCTTCATACCCGAAAACAGAAAATAAATGAAAAGAAATCCATTCTATCTACGTATTGCGCCCGGAAAATTGAGAAAAACTGAAAATATAATACCATTCCGCTTCAATGGGATAAAATGGCAATTATGAGCATGTAAATTGAGTTGGAAATTTGGCAAGACGCCTTACATCTATTAACCACAAAAGAAAAATGAATAAAGAATCCAAAAATGTGAAAATAAAAATTAGAATAGAAATTTCCACATAATAATATCGAAAAACTTTTCCGGTATTCTGTGTATATTTGAAAAACTTTCATGCCGTTAGCAATTGCTCTACATTTTGTGATGTCATTTCTGGTTAAAAATCAAAAAAAAAAATTCGCTCTTGAAGAAAGTGAAACGAGAAGAAAAGAAAATCTAGTGAAACCACACATAATTAAATGCATATTCATATATGATACAGCGAAGAACGATAAATGAGCAAAAGGTGTGTACCTGTCAGTTAAAGAAATCCACTTAAAATTCACTACCAAAAAACATACCATGAATCTTAACGGTCCAAAAAGAAAACAGAAATTCTACGACATCAACGAAGTAATTTCATCCAACAGTGAAATTATTAATTTAAAATGAACACAAGTGAAAATTACAATTATAAAAGTTCCACAAATTAATAACATGAGCAAATGAAATAACTAAATATTTTAATTAATAATTCATTCATACTTTCTTAATGAAATTAAATGTATTACAGTCGACCAGACAAAAATGAATTAATGGTATCAATAACCTTATGAACTATACAGTTGATAATAATGCGACCTTTAAGCTGTTGTATTTTAACCAACAAAACCGCATAACTGGAATTATTATCATTTAATTTTCCACCAGATAAATAACCGTTGGTGATTTCAGGAAAATCGAATAAAAATTACATGAAATGCAATTAAACTGTAAACTTATTATGATGGATATTCATTGTTCTGTATGCACTCCACCACAACCCTTTCACAACAATGTCTCATGTAATTATCCGCCAGCAACGTCACTCCAAACGGTTAATAGACTATTTTGATACTTCAATGATTAATTAGAATATCAATTAACTCGGAATTGAATTTATGCTACCCACAACTATCTAATTATTGTTAAAAAAAAACTAACGATATCATACCGTACCATTTTGTATTCAGAAATTCCATCCAATTGTAAATTTAAAACAAAACGAAAAAATTATGTTTAATATGAATACGGTATAATCATTGATATTGGAATATCGTGCTTCATATGACTTATAATGTATAACTGATAGCCAATTGTTCTCATCATTAGATCCGATCTACTTGATTGGAGTTGATATTACCGTCAGCATAATGAAATACAATAAATTTTATGTTTAATATAACGTCGTAATACAGATGAAACTATAATGTTAATTGGACACAATTACATACCAGTACAGCCAGTAAATCAGGATTCATTTTGACATTTATATAGAGAGATCAATATGAGAGAACAATATGTATGAGGCAAGGAATGCAACATAACAATAGACAATACAGTTGATATCAATCGCAAAGAATGAAAATCGAAGAACAAAATTACGAAAGAAACCCTCACCTTTAAATAGTGTAATGCATTAAATCTAAACTCAGCATCAATCCTAAACAAAATGAATATTATCTACCAAAAAAAAGATCGATCAATTCTATACGGCTACGGTATTTCGTAAAATACAACAAAAACTAATAAATTTCTAAAGTCTAACATACATTCCTACTTTTCACCTTCTTTATCCAATTCATTTTAAATAAAATAAAAATTTGTATACAATCTCTGATCGAATCCTAACTGTGAGCTCACCTATAGTGTTTGATCGATATTTAGGTGCATTTTTATTGTCATTCAGAATGGTCCTTCGTTACACCCGTAATACCAGCACGGTGTATCTCCATCCAAAAGAATGAGAAATAATAACAAAAAGTTATTCCATTTCGGGATAAAATAGAACGCAGTTTACAATAAAACACGTTACAACAACCGATCGAAATAAACCATTCGAGTCAGCAGGAATCAAAAAATCAAACCCAAAAAAGAAAAACAAAATTCTCTTCAAATGTACAGTCTTTGATACAATTCTAATGGAATTATGAATAAAAACGGAATGATGGAAGAACAACATTTGATATCAATTGAAACAGTCTCACACACATACGGTTATGTCTATCAGAGAAACATCCCATAATAGAGATGATGAGGACAACAGAATAAAAAAAAGGGTCCACATATAATGTGTTACCAGCAAACGTTTCGTGCTTGTCATTCGACGTTAAACGGTGTACATTGAAAAACAGAATCGGAATGAGAAACCAGGTTGTCCAGTTACCCATCAATTGATCGATTTGGAATGAGAAATCAACGGTTGACAGACAGCCAAGAAGTTTTTTGGGGGGTGAACATCGTTATGACCATTTTACCAGACATGAAAAGTACACCCACGAACTTCAATAACTTTCAATTTACTTCTCATCCTGCAATACACAATTGTACCATTTAGACCCAAGGATATATCAAATGAAATGCAGAATAAAGAATTGCGAAGTTAACAAAAAGATAAAAAAAAAAAAACAAAATTACATAACGGAAATTGTATAAGAAATATTCAAGCGTTACCATCTACCACCCACACAAGATACCACCTCAATTCGGAGTGTCCCTTCATTGAAACTCATAAAAAACGAATTAAATACAAGTAGTAGCACATGACTCTTATGTAGTGGCAAAGAATAACAGAATCTGAATGAATTGAGAAGAGAAAAAGAAAACAAGTTGAATGGTGAAAGTATTTTCTTTTACTTTTTACGGTTTTTTATATTCATCTTATTTAGGATATTGAACACACCATTAGGTCTCAAATATTCAGTTCATTCCTTCGGGGTTATAATTTTTTTTTTATATGAAATATATACAGAAACTGTTAGGATTGCTGACAGATTTCGGGGATGCGTTCAATTTAATATTATCCACTTCATTTTTATATTCCAAAAAAACAACACGAATAATTTTCATTCGCTCGTCAAATCTATTTCAGTTTTTCTTGCTTTGTTAGCTTAGAAAATTGGTGTGCAATGCCTAGTGAATATTCACAATTTTCTTTTTTTTCATAACATTGAACGAAAGTTAACATTACCCAGTTCAAACAGAAGTCACGTTTTTTACATTCTTTCTAACAATTCCGTTCAATGTTTTTTCTCTTCTTATCACACAAAGAAAATGCAGGAAACAGTAGCACAGCATATGAGTTTAGTGTTATCGTCGATTTTCGAAGATTTAATGTGACGGAAAAAATGATTTGAAACAATTCAGTAATAAAAAAATGTACTGTGCATTGAATTACCCAAGTAAAAAAAAAAATGCAAACTAAAGTCACATCTAATCTAAAGTAAAACCAAACAGGAGATGATGAACTATTGAACAAATTTTACATCAACATTTTCTTATTTTTATGATTACTCTTCTCGCGGTAACTTACGACACGTGCTGATTCGACTTCACCCTGAATCCGATGAAAGACTACCGGACTCAAGAAGTCATTGTTCATCGTTTTATACGATACCAGCCAATTTAGTGATGATACCGTTGAACATGGAGTGTGTCATTCATTAGACTCCGCCAAACAAATGGTCCATCGGAGGACCACCTCTATATACATTCGTTTGATATTCATTTTGGCAAATACAAAGGGACTGCCGGTTGAAAAACAACCAGAAATAATGGAAAATAAAAATTATTATTTCGTATTTAATTTGATTTTTCATTTCAACAATTTAAATTTATGATGCGTCGACGTCCCCTTTTATATCCAATCGTATTCCGTATAAAACTAACAAGAACTTGAAAGGAAGGAGATGTGAGTACAAAAAACACACTGTTGGTCGTTTCCATACGTTTATTTGGATGCCTAATGAATGGATAATCATGAATTTGAATTGTCAAGGGTGCAGTCACGAATGAATATAAAACGATTAAATACAGTGCAAACTGTTAATGTTAACAGTGAAAGTAACCCTATGGTACTGTATTTTATGTAACTAAACTGATATGATGTGAAATCATTCAAATGGTAGTTTTGTATTTTTTTTTATATGAAACGGAGGGTGAAACGAAATGCAATTACTTTAGTGGTGAATTAGGCACAACTTGACTCAAATTACTTTCGCTATTTTCTCTTGCAATTTTTAACAAAAAGTAGATATTTAGTTACGCATTTACTCTTAAATAAATTTAAATATATAAGATTATGGTAGGGAATTTTTACAACCGCCATTGATTGAAATTGATGGCATAAAATTTCATGTGATTTAGTTTGGGCACCTTAATCACTTTGACGTTGTATTTGAACAATGTTTCAATATTTGGTGTAACATGCACAGATCGTTCTGGGAATAATCAACGGATTTGCCAATAAGGTACTTTAGAAAATGTTCCCTTTTTTAATATTGGGATGTGTTGGAGGTGGTGGTTGTGGTGGTAGCAGTTAAAATATGCAACGATTTGTTACATTTGGCACACCACTGCTTTTATAATGTTTGATTATACACACGTTTTACGATACTCTAATTAGATTTATGCAAATTGAAATATGTTGAGACGGTGGCAATAAAACATCTTAAAATCGTTGAATTTTTGATACTTTTTCTTTTTTGTTATTGAATTGCACTTGCAGTTCAACGCCTATATACGTTATGTGTTATTTGGCAGATAAGTCAACTGCTGATATTATTCATCACGGATTTAGGAAAACATTGAATAATGGAAATTATACAGTGGAAGACAAGTGTTCAGCACTTAAGACATATCACGTCGTTTTCATGTTTGTTTCATCTACTGAAAACAGCAAAAAGAACTTAATTTTGAATTTTTATAAAAATTCGGTTAATAAAATGAAAAACAGTTGGTTGTGTTAAGAACCACCTGTTCCCTCGGTAATACTTGTTGGATAAAATGAAACTATAATGCATAATATTAAATGTTAATTTGAATCAACAGCAATAATTTACAGTTCACATGAATGTGGTAACGTTTATCCATCGTACATTGTCCAGAAATTTATTGTCTTTAGCATCGATATAATCGCCTTTTGTTCAACGTCAGTAAACCGAAACGAATTACTTCCTTGCGACCGAGTTTCTTTAGACTCTTTATTGGGGTATTCGTAATTCTATTAAAGTAGGATCCTCCAGTTTGTCATTGATGGCTAACTCATCCGTTTTGAATGAAACAGACAACGAACCTTTCGCATATTAAAATTATCTTTGATTGATTTGTTGTGTTAAAGGAAGTATTTCTTAAATAAAACTTATTATCAACGATAATTATGTGTGAAATTTTAAAATTAATAATAAACCATTTTTATTATTTACATTTGATTTAAAGTATTTACGATGAAAGAAAGTTTTTTTTTTTATTTTAAGTAAATTGGTATTCCATCATTAACTATTAATTCAATGTCTTGACATCTTTAGAGTTATTTATCATTACTTCCTTGGATTCTTTATAATGTTGATTTTAATTAGTTGTATAAGAAGTTCATATCATCCGACATTCAGTACAGTTCACATTATTAATAATTAAAACTCATCTAGATTAGATTCCGACTCTTAAGTAATTTTCATTCATTTAAACACAGTCTTATGTAGTTGAAGATTACAGTAAAAGTTTACACGAAAGTCTCTGTTAGTTTCTAAAAGATCAAATTTAATAAAATGAAAAGAAAAAAAAAACTTTTCTTTTTTCTATTTTCTTGATACTGGTGATGGATTACATGTGCACAATTGGATGAAAAAACTTCATTACTTTAGAACATGTCAAATGGATGAGATATTCAATTTCCATTGATTTTGTACTCAATTACTATATTTTCAAACAAATCAAACTGATACTGATAATCGATATTGCCTCAAGTGAAACGAAGTTTAAATTTAAAACTTATTTGATTCGAACAATAGAAAATCTTCATAACGATATTGATTCCATTAATTAAAATCTCCCACAATAGTTAAAAGATTGAATTTCATATCATTTTGTGTTTAATATTTACTAGTCTGTTGCCAATTTTAATGAAACAAATACAAGTTGTTGGTTCTGTTCATCAATAAATTCAGAAATCATGAGAACAAAATTCTTGTCCTCAACCTATCAATTAAATAATTAACAAGGTGTATTCTAAAGTACTCTTTAACACATTCTAATTGGCTGTATTATGATACTATATCACTTGTCACTTAATACTTGATTTACTTGGAAATTAAAAATGATATTTTTCAATATTTAAGAGTTTCCAGTTATCATTTACAATTTATATACATAAATTGGTTTAAATGCAAGTCATTGGGCTACGAAATGTTTATAATGAATAATATTTTAATTCTGATAATGGGATTTGTTTTCAAAACATACTGAAGCGAAAGTTAATAATTATTTTAATTAATGATGTTCAGTGTATTTTATATGTATATTCTCTCGAGTATACTCACGTTAAATTCAAAAGGTGTATAAGTATGTGAATTAAACTGATAATATAAGTGAAATATCATGCAAATATTTCATTTTTAACTACCACAATGGAATCATAAAACGATGTTTTAAATTTAAAAACCGAACGAAGATATAATTAATGCATAATCGCTAAAGATAAGAGTTGATATTTTAACCGACAGTAAATTATCGTATATAAATTACCGTCTCACAAATTATTCTAATTCAGTATTGAAGTGACCACTGAAGACAATTTCAATCGTTTGAGTTTTGCGAATTGAATAGAATGAAACCAACATTATATTACTTGAAGTATGGTCCACCATCAAGAGCTGTATTGATGGTAGCTAAAGAGATTGGTCTTGATGTGGAATTAAAAGAAGTAGATATATTAGGAGGTGCACAATTGGATCCAGAATTTATTAAAGTGAGTTTTCCTTATAATTTTCTTCGTACATTTTTTAATTTCCATTTACTATTTCAGTTAAATCCACAACATACTGTACCATTTTTGATTGATAATGGTGTTGGAATTGTCGATAGTCACGCCATTTGTGAATACATTTGTACAAAATATGCAAAACCAGAAGATGCAGAACGATTATATCCGAAGGATATAGTTAAGCGGTCGTTAATTAGTGCCCGGAATCATTTTGAATCGGGTTTCTTATTTGCACGTCTACGATTTTTAGTTGAACCGATTTTGTATTACGGTGCAAAGGAAATATCCCAAGAAAATGTTGATTACCTAAAGAAACTATGGGATATAATGGAAGGATTCTTGGCTAATTCACCATATTTAGTTGGTGATAATTACACTATTGCTGATTTAAGTTGCATTGCTACCATTTCGTCAGTTGCTGATGAAATGAAACATGATCCAGCGAAACACACTAAGTTAGATGCATGGATCAAACGTATGGAGAAATTACCTTGTTACAAGGAGTGTAATATTGAAGGTGCTGAGGCATTAAAAACTTTGCTTCCAATGAAATTGGCTGAGAATCAAGCCAAATAAGAGTTTCAATAATGACCTTGAATGATTAAATGATTGTACATATCTAATCAACATTAAATCAATTCTATGTATTTCCAAAAATAAATCAAATTTTTAAACATAATCATAAAAACAGTTTTCTTATTTACTGAATTGTTATGTTTTTTGATATTCACTAATACCAATTGATCATTTATGTTTCATTTAATAATAAACTTGACTGATAAGAATTAAAAAGCCGGCCGAACTTAAACCGATTTAGTATAAATTTACGATGTCACGGTGAAATTATTTTATTAAATTCAAGACTTCAACCAAAGTAAGTAATCATTGACCAAAAAGAGTCAAATAGTGGCAATTATTTTCTAATAAAGTGAATTAAAAATGAAACCAACATTATATTATTTACGATATGGTGCACCATCGAGAGCTGTACTAATGGTGGCAAATGAAATTGGTCTTGAACTTGAATTAATTGAATTAAATTTAATTGAACGTGAACAATTTGCACCCGAACTACTGAAGGTGAGTTGACAAAAAAAATTTATACATTCACATCACTCATACATGAATTTATTCCACCACAAATTCAATGTCAATAGAGTACCATTTATTTGTTCATCAGTTACTGATATTATCAAATTCTTTTTACACTTACAGTTGAATCCACAACATACGGTACCATTTCTTGTTGATGATGGTGTTGGAATTGTCGATAGTCACGCTATTTGTGAATACATTTGTATAAAATATGCAAAACCCGAGGATGCTGAACGTTTATATCCAAAGGATTTAGTAACACGATCATTAATTAGTGCACGATTACATTTTGATTCTGGTTTCTTGTTTGCACGTCAAAGATTCTTATATGAACCAATTATATACTACGATTGCAAGGAATTGTCATCAGATAAAATTGAATATGTTAAGAAACTGTGGGACGTAATGGAAGGATTTTTGACAGCTTCACCATATTTGGTCGGTGATAATTATACAATAGCTGATTTATGTTTTGTTGCTACTGTTTCATCAGTTATCGATGCGGCTATGTATGATCCAGTGAAATTTCCAAAATTAGACGCTTGGTACAAACGATTACAGACATTGGAATGTTATAAGAAGTGCAATTTAGAAGGTGCAGAAGCAGTCAAACAATACATTCTAATTAAATTAGCAGAAAACCAGGCAAAGTAAAAAGATTTCTTCCCATTTGGAATGGAACGAATGTAGTGTACATCATCAATTGAATACTCAAGAAAAACTGATGTAGATTGAAAATTTCTCTAAATAAAAATGGCCCAACCAATACAGTTGTTTTATTCATTTTGGTCGTATGATCATCAAAACAAATAAAATATTAAGCGCTTTCACCACGAATACATAAGATCATAAAATGATTAAAATTTTTACTGAGAGTACAAATAATACCGTAATCTTACCAGATAAGAGTCGAAACACCGGTTCCAAATTCGTATAAATTCGCGATCAAACAATGAATCTATTTCAGTTGATTGTAAACGTTAACAAAGTGTAGTGGCCACTCCACAGTGTATATTCTAATACCAATTCAAGTGATTTTGTAAGATGAAACCAACGTTATATTATATAAATTTGGGTCCACCATCAAGGGCTGTACTTATGGTTGCCAAAGAAATTGGTCTTGATCTTGAACTAAAGGAATTAAATTTATTGGCAGGTGAACATTTGACTCCCGAATTGATTAAGGTGAGATAAATGTAGACTATCACTACAATACACTCTCATACTGAAACAATACGTTCGTAAATCGAACACGTTCAATACAAATTAACTCTCAAGTGTGTGATTAGTACCTATGTATACAGATGGTATTAAAGCATTGATTCAATAAGTACTTTGGGTGAGTCCATGGTCGATACTATTCAGAACAGGTTTTTGCCAATTATTATTTACTGATAATTAGAACTCATTATTGATATTAGAAACCATTTAGATTGTATATTTGCAAATATTAATTCAAAATTTATAATTATCTTCCATCATGAAACACTCGTTAACGGATGAGTCTAATCTCTAATTAACTCTATAGCTTATTCATCATTGTATTCTCACTAAATCTTTGTATTCTCGTTTACAGCTGAATCCCCAACATACGGTACCATTCTTGGTCGACAATGGAGTTGGAATTGTCGATAGTCACGCCATTTGTGAATACATTTGCACAAAATATGCAAAACCAGATGTTGCTGAACGTTTATATCCAACTGATTTAATTAAACGGTCCCTAATTAGTGCCCGAATGCATTTTGATTCTGGTTTCTTATTTGCCCGTCTACGATTTTTATACGAACCGATTTTATTCTTCGGCAATAAAGAATTATCGCAAGAAAAAATTGATTATATAAAGAAGCTATGGGATATAATGGAAGGTTATTTAACTGAAACCCAATACTTGGTTGGCAATGATTATACGATCGCTGATTTATGTTGTATTGCAACCATTTCATCATTGATCGATGAAGCACAATTTGATCCAAAAAAGTATCCAAAATTGGACGACTGGTTTAATCGATTGGCCAAATTGCCAAGCTACAAGGAATGCAATCAGGCAGGTGCAGAAGCTTTAAGAAAATTCGTACCCGCCAAATTGGCTGAAAACCAATCCAAATAAGGTGATTGTTAATTATTTGCAATCAAATCCCGCTTTAGTTCAAAATCACTTTTTATTGATTCCAATTTTTAAATTTTCTTCTCTTCTCTTTTAAACTTTCATTGAAGATTTTTGTTGAATTTTTATTGAAATAAAGCCAACATTCATCCAGAGATAATCAGCTTTTATTACTCGTTTTTGATGAAAAACAAAAAACCCAAAATAAAATATCGTTGAACTTGAACCCTTTTAGGTCAACACCAGACAGGAATAAAGTAAATTGAGAAATAACAAGAAAACAACTGAAGACGAGAAACAAGATATCGAAGTGAAAGATTTAAATTACCGAACAACAAAATAAAAAGATAGATAACTTCATCAAACTCCGATTAAAATATCAGACTTTACTCTTGACTGGGTGATTCAAAATGGTCTTTCCTGATTGGTTTCAATTCATTTTAATTCCAGTTTCTAGGTTCTATTATATTTTAACGCATCAGATCATTTGTAGGGCCCAGTTCAAATAAAACTAGAAATCATCGAAATAACCAAAATTGATAGAACATACTAATTAGCCGTCTCAAGGTAACTTTAACATGGCCCCCTATTAATATTGTATCTCAATGCATTTCATTTTTTACCTAAAATTATACTTTCATGTGTATATTTGAATTGTACCAAGTAAAAAACACTGAATTTAACCCACAATGAAGAGAGATAGAGAGAAATAGTAAAACAGAAATAATGAAGGAAAAATCAAAAGTCATTATAGACGATGCTTATTATAATGTTACAATAACAGATAGTTGAATTTCCTTCTGCTTCTTAATACGACTGTTACATCACCAAATGGTCTGTTTCACGTTCAGAGGAATAGAAAAACCTGAAGTCGATCAAGACTATAAAATGTTATTAATCGAAACGTAGAGAGAAAAATAAAAGAACAGAATAGAAGTCTCTCAAAACCGAATAGAAATAAAAAGCCATAAAGGCAAAGAATCATTATCGCTGAACATCATCATCATCGTATCATTATCATTTCTATCGACTTCGATGCACTGACACAATAGTCGTTGAGCCCCCAAAATGATGGATAAATAACAAGGCATTAAGAAATCTTCATTAGCTCGTCTTATCCTTGATGAATTTTTCAGCCCAATTTTTATAATTTTAAAAAGAATAACATTAAACACTAAACATTTCAATAGAATTGTGTATACGGCCTTTGCCCCTCCGGCCACATAAAACCTCATAATGGTTTTAAATGGGATCTCATATGAATATGAACGTAAAAGGAACCATTTTTAGTTTAAAAAAAACGTAAACTGTAAAGTTACTTTGTTGTTGTCTTCTGAATTTTTGTTGAATCAAATACGGTGTTCAATTCCTTTTAGACGTTGAAACCAGAAAAAAAAAATTATTCTTCTTCGTAACAAAGGGAGTGGTACTATAATACCGCACTTGAGGATGCTGTATGGAAGCGTGCAGCTGTTCAATTATTACCATTTTCAATGTTATTCTTTTCGGTACATAATACTTTTTCTTCAGTTTAACAATTCTTCGATTCCTCTTGTAAATCGTAATTCAAGAGTTTTAACATTCAAACAACAAATTTTTTTATTTTAATATTGAAGATAAACTGAACTCCTCTCCCAGTTTTACTTGATATTCAATTTTACAAAGATTTCAATACATTTCGATATGTAATTTCATGTTACTTTTCATTTCATACATTGTTTTATACATTTTTCCTGTCATATTATCGGTTATAGTGTAGCCAATATATACAATGGTTCAATATACTATTATTCTTGTATATCAATTTACCTAAACAATATAGAACATAACAATAATTTCATTTTGTTTAGATTCATTTTATCCCCCATATGCGATACGTCCAGAGAACCAATATTCAAATCACAGATGCATCAGAGATCAACCAAATGGTTGATGGTAACCAAAACGAAATTTAAACCGACAACAGACAGTATTTTAAATATAAATGATTTTTACTTACAGTTTTTCTTGTGTTTTTCATGCACCAGTAGACTAGATGTATATTTGAAATAGTTTCATGCATCATCATCTTCATAACTTATTTATGATCTATATGCTGAATATTTTTATTTTCTTGTTGCTATAGTAGACTGTTATCCGGCCACTGATGATATCTTAATGGTGAACTATTAAAAACAAGAGGAAGAGAATAATATCATTTAATATTATGATAATAATGTTCTTTAGTGACTTTATTAAATAGAACCGTTTCAATCTTCATACCATGACTGACTTGGTATTCACATTATAAAGATAAGACGTATTGAAACAAATCACTTAATGAACGAAAAGAACAAAACAGTGGAAATAAAATAAGGCATAATCTAAAGAGATGCATATTATAAGTTTGACAAGAGCATTCTCTTTTGTATGATATCAAATAACCATTTTAACTTGTTTCTTGTGAATCATAGCAGAAGTCAGTCTGGGATGAACATTAAAATGCATTCTAAATTGTAAATATCATATCACAGTTCATATAATGATTTCAAATGATTATAACGATGACAACATACTAAATATAATAGAAACATAACAAAATAAGGTAATTCTATGACATGCCATGGACTATACATAATGACAATGTGACATGGAACATTTTAACGGTGACCAATTAAATTTTCATGTTTCTAATTATAATTAAGTTGTTTGAATTGTTTCGTATACCAAACCTAAGAAAATTATTAAAGTTTGTCGGCCTTCGAATGTAATGAGAATTGTAAATTGAACAAAATCCATTTCCATCAAGTTAAACTTCCATTTGTTTGGAATTTATTTGATTTCATTGAAATTAAACTATAATTAATTTACAGTTTGTCTACAATTTACGTTTCATACTGAATAATTTTGAATGGTCTACTTGTTATAAAAGAAAATTAATAGAATTCATTGATCGTCACCAAGAACCTGATTATTCAAAGATATTTAATTCTTATCTCGTTCAAAGTTATAACAATGGATAAAATTTATATGAGAAGAAAAATCCATTAAACTTTACCCGGTTCATCAGTTCGTGGTCGTTTATAACCATCAACAACATAAACTGACAAACAAGAGTGTTAAAGGATTCTCGGGTATACACAAATAATTTAATTTGATTCTCATTTTCAGTTCCTTAATACAATGGACGAATTGTTTCTAGGAAAATAGAAAAAGAAATCTTTTGGTTTTTCATGGAAAATTCATTGTTATACTCGAAAATCGAATTAAAATAAAATGAGAATATTTTCAATTATAAGAAAATTCTCTTTAAGTAACACTATGTATTATTGAAATACAGTGAATTATTAATAGTACACGTATTTGATGAGTTCTGTTCAAGTAAATGATTGAAATTCATAAAAGGAAATTAGTTAGGAAAAACCTATTGGAAATTATTTAATTTTGTTTACATAAAGAAATCAACTGATTTCTTATTTAGTTTTCTTTCTTATTTTATCACAAAACTCGTGAATGAATTTAAATGTGTTAAACAGATAAAAAATACAAGAAAGACTAACGAATAAAATATTTGTTATTTTACAAGATGCGGGTGGCTGACTAAAGAAAATTCATTTCAATCTGTTGTTGGATACTGTTGAAATTAGAGCTACAGATCTATTTGACTTAAACACGGTGTGATTGAATTGTCTGGCATAAATGCAATCCGTTCAACATATGGTTAACGGTGACGATTTAATCTCAACATTTATCAGTTTTTTTTTTTTTTTTTTTCAAAATGTGATTGTTTATATTTATGCACCAATGGCACTGATGAACTATATGAAACATTTTTATCTCTACCATATTAAATGTTTACATATGAGAAAATACGATACTATACATATCAAACTACTCGCTTGGTTTCAATTAATTTATTGCTCATGTTCGACATGAAAATCCCTCTGAGACGGGAATTTATAACAAATAGAAAATTTCATTTACATTTTCATACTGTAACTTTGTTTTCATTTTTGATTTTAACACTTTTCATTTTGTTGTATTACGGAAATATTCATATTGAAATGGTTCATGAATATACCATTGGCAATAACAAATGAAAAATTAACTTGAAACTGTGAAAATCTGTTACCAGATCAACGTAACAAATGAAGACGGACACACAATAAATGTAGTTTTTTTCCTAACATAAACATCTTCCTTTCACTCATGTACTGTTTATTGTAGAATGAGATGGAGTTTTCCACATCTAACTCAATTGATTAAAATGAATCATAAAAATATTACTTCATAATGAAAACATTTATAGATTTTTATAGCTGGAATTTTAATGTACTTTTCATTTCATTTAGAATGGAAAACCAAAAAAAAAAAACATAAAATAACTAACGGGTTTTATGAAAATATTATTTTAAACAGAGACGACGTGTTATCCATTTGAGTTCAACTGATGTGCATTAATAGAATAATAAAAGTATTATTCTCTAGTTAGTAATATGCAGTTTTCCATATTGAACCATGTGCCAACAGAAACAATGAACGAATTGTTTATCTGTCCATACTTGTTTTATATTTTTAATCAAATGGCATCCAAAAAAGTAAAAACAGAAAGAAAAAAACTAAAAAACAAACAATCAAAAGTAAATAGATTTTCCATAATTGTTTGGAAAAACGAAAGAAAAGATTTTCCAAACATTTCATTATGATTATTTATTTAGTCAGTGCCAGAGGATTTGTTATTATCAAAAATGGTCTCACCCAATTGAATAAACAATTCATTAGGGCGTTAGTAGTATCAACAATTCACAGTTCTGTAAACTTCATAAAACACAAACTAATGGATTGTCTTCATTCATAATATTCTCCATAAGATGGTAAATGCACTTGAATTCGATATCCATTTGGATGAAAGTCCTTTCTCAAGTGTATTACTAAAAAGGATGTGGGAAAGAAGTCACCAGTTCGTTAATGTAAATACCAAAATTCATTTTCAATCTAAACAAAAATCAAGTGATTAAAATTCTGATTTAATTCGATTTAAGTGTGTAACAGAAGACAACCTCACTTAATATATGAAATGCCTTTTTGGTATTTATGAATTGAAAACCATCCAGTTAATTCAAAAATAGCATTCAAAATATTAAAATATCCAATTCTCTCATGACCCCAACATAAAAACGCATAATATCAATTCGGTATTTTTTTTTTCATTTAAAAAACAAAAAACTGTCACATAAAACACTTAAGAAAATTTATCACTTTCCACATAATCAATTTAACTAACCAATTTAGTAAAAACTACTAAAATAAAATTATAGTTGATCTCCCCCCTAAATACATGATAATCCACCCAAATAGAAACCATACTCATAATTTATGTTTTCACTCGGATACTCATTATATTAATTTGTTATAAAAAAAAAACGTGAACCAATTCAATTAATAAACATTTCATAAATTTTTATGTTTTTGTATAGCAAAGTGAAATAATTTGTATTGTTGTTTCTGTTCCATTAGATTTAAGTCAGCCAGAGTCAAGTATTAATGAGACAAATCAACCATTTAGTAGACTAAACTAAATTAACATGTTTCACTTATTTCAATATCATAAAATCGAATCAATTTGAAATGGAAACAAAAACAAAACTAAAACTTCAGTTAATTAAACATTAAATAGTTGCATTTTCTATTCAGAGTTTATTACATAAAACGGTTGAATATAATCAAAACATAATAATTCGTTCCAAATGATTAATCATGATATTCATCATAGTAAAAATATTAAAAATAATCATAATTCGATTAGAATTGTGTGTTGAAAAATCATTCTAAAGAGTCATAAATATTTCTATTTGAAGAATATTTATTATTGTTACCTCAAGAGAGACATTTGCCACTCCATAGAATTAAAGTCATCATTACATTCGGAAAAATATTTCTTATTATACACTCGGCTCATTGTAAAGTGACTCTCATAATTTTTGTTATTTTAGAATTGTTATTGTTAAAGAATTAAAGAAAATTATTCAGTTGGTTAAATAAAATTATATTCATAAAGCACAAGTTACCCATCCCATTGGGCATCATAACTGAACAGTATGAGAATAACAGATTCATTTATACCTGTGTGACTCTAATAGTTTGGTAGGTATTGTTATATAATTGTGGTGTCTCCATAATTTAAATAATTTATTATACACTCATTATATATGTTCGCATTCACAAGTGATAATATTGTGAATAAAGATAAAATAACGATAATAAAAATTGGACAATATTTATGAATTATAAGAATTATATTGAAGGAGTGTACCAATTGAATCATATAAAATATGATTTGTTTTCTCTCTATCGCTTTTGTCTTTCATGGAAATGAAAATACTTGAATGAAACAAAACACAAAAAAAAAAATTATAAAATAAACGAGTACCCAATAAGAGTCCAACACTTATAGTACATGATAGATAAATTTTAAACAATGGCAATCATTTTAAAAGCATTTCATACCGTCATTATTATGGAAATATAAAAAAAAAGAATTATCAATGGTATGCACCTGATACTGGCATTTTATTACGCATAACAATGAAATATCGTTATTATATTCATCCAGTAGATGAACATTTAAGGTATTCATACATCTGTTAAACGGTATGTCATAACCAAAACTTTAGACCCCCAAGTTAATGTGGTGTCCCCATGATTGAAATGATTATTCTATTTTATACTCATTTTTTTTTCCATTCTCTGTTTTGCATCAAAAGTACAATCTTGGACCAATGAATAATATTCAGTAGTTAGAAGATTGTCTTATAAAGTCAAAGATTGATAATAAAATTAGATTAGGAAAAAAGGAAAAAAGAACAGTGTACAGTAAAACCTTTCGTCTGTTTTTATATTCAAACATACAGGTAAGCTAACTGCAAGCAAAAGGTAAGTTTTTCTTCCATTCTTACTCAATACTTTAAAGTATAAGTGAAAGATACACTCTAAACTACCCCTTTTCAACATACATAAATTTCGACCGGTGTAAAGCTAAATATGATAAATCGTTTCAACTTTTATTATTTATGGTGTGATAAAGAACTTTTTCTAGTATGATACGCGAAATGAAAAAAAGGTAAAGAAAAAGTGTCACCTCTCTCCCCCTTATTCTGGGCCACAAATAAAAGAAAACAGAAAAATAATAAAATGAAAAGTTCAAGTGAAGGATTCAATAAGAAACAGATTCTATAAAACATTCCATTTACTGTATCTAGTCGCACAGTGTTCACTAATAAAGTGAACTTGGCTTAGATGACTGTAAATCATTTTTTATAAAATTTGATTTTCTTTTACTTTAAATTCAACGAGTTTTCGTATTTTAATTTTTTTTTTCTTCGGTTGGATATCATGTAATCTGATGATGGGTTATGTTTCCTTTATAAATTTTATTATGTGTGAGATTTTCTGTCTGTAGGCATCACATCATCATTCAAATAATTACTCTTGATGTCCCATCATGATTGAATGCATTCAAGTCACACTATTCAAAATAACTTGTCATCTGTAATTGTTCAGAACACCCACTTCACTTTTGAATATTTCTTTTTTTTAATGATCCATTCAAAATGTTTTTTTTTTATCTCTAGATAGCAAAAGAATAAATTCTTTTTTAATGAAATCGAAATGTAATCAGTTTTTATATTTAAATAGAAACCCCCTCCAAAGATGATGAGAATGAGGTAAAGGTTTTCAATATTTTACTTTGTAATTTAATTATCATGTTTCCTTAATAATAAATTTAATTAATTTGAAATGGATGAAAGCATAGAAATAAAAATGAAATCACTTCAATCGAATTGCAATTAATTTCTATTAATAAGACTGTAAATTTCATAGAAATAATTTATGTAATGCTATTGGGTTCACATGAATAATTGAAAATCAATAATTTTGGGCTAAAATGTGACATGTGTTAATTAAGAGTGCCACCCATACAGACTATCTCATTCCAAAAACTTATGGTAATGACATCGAACATAAACTCATGCAGAACGATGCCAAAAAAAAAAGGAATTTGTATAAAAGAGGAGAATTCTCATGTAAAACATAATGGAATCAATTTTAAAATTGATTTTTTTTTGTTAATATCTCTTCTGTTTCAACAACTCTATTCGAGTTAACTTTGAATACTGGTGGAACAGTGTCACACATAATTATATGCAAACTTAAACGTTGAGTGTAAACGGTTATAAGGTAAGACTGGATGAGAACATGAAACTAAATTAAATCCTTCATATGATTTGAAGTTTCTTCATTTTTTTTTTTTTGCTTTCTATTTTTTGCATTTTATACTTTCTTTTCTTAAATGTAATTCACAATTTTTTATCATTCACCCAATGGCTTCTGCAATAGAATTAAACTTTTTCATTTTACTATCCAAATGAAACCAAAAAACAGAGAGCGAGATATATCATCAGAAGGAAAAACTGTGTAGAATATCTTTAATTTTTTTTTTTTTCATTCAATTTTCTTGTTCACAACGTATACGCCTTTGTGATGATATACACCGTACTGAATGAAACATTATGAATGGAAAATGAGTTAGGAAAAAAAAAAGAAAATTTATGGTTTACTTTAACATTACCGTAGGAAAAGAAATAGAAAAGATGTGACGGTATGTTAAATTATAAAACTGAATCACATAATATTCTATATTTTATTTCTAATGGTTCACTAACACAGAATAACATCATTCTAGTTAGTTACGAATGATAAAAATGAATGCTGTAAAACATCTCAATATGATTCATCAAATATATTACAATATTAAGAGTTTTTAAATAAAACGAAAGTTCATTTTCGTTTTTAAAAAGAAAATACCAAATGAATTTATCAAATCAAAGAGAAACGGAAATTATTCAAGTGTCTTTGTAATTAGAAAATTATTTTAATATGATTCCTTTCAGATTTATCATTCATACTAAAAAAGAACTCAGAAAATAACTTTCAACATAAATAATGTTGCATTTAACGCTTCCTTGTGTACGTTAACTTTGAATGTTAAGCCATAGTGAATAGATTTATGCTTGAATCATGATGACGTTGTAATTTGTATACGTTCAGTTTTTCCATTCACTAATTTAGAATTCAATTAAAGAAATCACTGAATATTTCATCTAATACTGTCGTCACTCAAATTAACTTTTATTTTCTACTGAGTTAGAAAGGGATTTAATAACATAACAAATTGAACTCTACGTTTTATATTGTAGAATTTAAGAACAGTGCATGAAATTGAATATGAAATTAAACTGATTCTACGTACCAAATACAACGTATGGGATAGAACTTAATTGATCCTAACCACAGTAACATACTGAAAGGGATTCACATGGCATTTTACTAACCACAACCACTGACAGTTCAAAGTAAAATGACTTTTTAAAAGAAATAACAAATAAAACCTTTTTGGCACCGTTTCATCATTATTTATTAATGTTTTACTCCAAAAGAGGACTTGTATCCTCTGACTCTAGATGGCAAATATTGTGAAATAAAACTAAACGAAATGCATTTTGATGGCCCATAGAATTTTATACTACTACATACGACTTTCATGTTCACATTAATAATCTATAATGCAAGACATTTTCAATTACCGATATAAATTTAAATCCTTTAGCTTAGTTTTTTTTTTTTGCCAAAAAAAATAATAAATAAATGACCAAATCGATTGGGTATAACCAATAAAACGACATGTAATGGTAAAAATTGATTTTTCATTTGATACAAAGTGATTACATTGAATTGAAAAAAGAGAGAAAATACATGAAACACTATCTATTTCGAATAAAATATGAATGGTATACGAATGGTTTCTTTTATAAAACTGTACCACATGCTGATATTCACAGTGATCTAAGCAGATATAACTACAAGGAAATACACATTCAATAATCTTAATGCTTTTCCTCATTACCGATAATAGGAAAATATCCATTGAACTTCTTATTTTTCATTGAATCTATAATTTGTGTTGAGTGCAGAATACCACAAAAGAAGAAAAACTATCATTCACACAGATTTCATCCTTTCATATTTGTTCCAGTTTCTTAAGTTTTCACGTATATTTGAAATCAATTTGAGATTAAAACTCAAGTACTGAATCTAAACATAAATGTTATATGCAACCAAATAAACGAAATGCATGTACCAAACATAAGTGCTATACCACATATCAATTGGCATACATTCATTTAAGTGAATGAAAACCATTTTCTAATATTTAAGATATTTCATATTTGCCATTTTCAATCGATTTCTTAGTTTATTTTCAAATACAAAATCAATTTCATTATATAAAAAGACGATTTTAAACATTTAGTTAATTGAATATTTTGGTTTTCATCATCATTACATTGGTGTGGAAAATTAAGAATTAAATTCAATACAAATTAATTACATTAAATGAGTCTGTTAAACTGCACAACATCTATTACGTTTGGGTATTAAAAAACAAAACAAACTAAATTCGTTGTTATTTCAAGTGAATAAATACGAAATAAATCATGATGAAATTAGAATCCAATCTCAATTTAATTGTACGAGTACGATAGTCAAGTTTATAAAACACTTGAGACGTTAATTTAATGAAAATTCCTAAAACGAAACGATTTTCTCTATTCTTTCCCCTTTCTAACATCAGACAACTGAACTGGACGGTATTTTAACCATATAAAATACAAGATCTTTTATTCACAATCAGATTGCATATTAAGAAGGGTTCAAACAAAATTACATGATTTTTCTAACAAAAGGTAGTTATTACCATCTACTATTTGCCAAATACCCCATAGAAGACAACTTAGCAAGAAAAATACATTTGGAAATCAAATGAAGAAGCGTAAGATATGAAACACATCGATGAAGAACATTTTACCATGTAATAATGGATTGGTATATTGGAACTCAATCCAAATGGAAAAAGAAAAACGAAAAACCTTTTGAAATCAATTTAAAGAAAAAAGAAAATATTTATACCAAAATTCCTAATATTGTTTTATTGAATTTTTAAAACCAATATGAATTGCAGAGGGATATTGAATAAACTTTGCTATATCAGCATACAATCGACAGTATACCAAATCAAACGGATATAAAGAAGATTCCTTAACCGAAACCAAAATGTATAAAACAACAAGCAGCTTTATTCACTATACAATTCTTGTGTCTCATTTTCCCAAATTTTCGTTTTATTTTTTTTTTTGTTCAATTGAAAATGATGTGTTTTGTGCCACACGGTTAAAATAACAGTGTAAAGGACAATACGAAGAAATCTCTCTTATGTTGCATCCGAATTGAATCAAATGGTACATCATTTTGTGTATAAAAACACGTAAAACATCGAAATTGTCTTGAAGACGGTCAAATTATTATCCATTTCAATTGTCCCCAATAAAATTTGGTATCGGAAAAATAGTAAACTTATCCTTCCTTTATCATGTACTCACTAAACAAATAGATTCTTCTTTCTTTTTTTTTTTTTGTTTCAACCACCTCACACCATATCACCCTAAATAGACAGTCTATATTGCTAAAATGCGTTTATCAAAGTGTGTAGTCTTCTTTATTTTTTTTTTGCAATTCAATTCCTCTCTTTTATTTATTTCATTTAACGCCTGACTACACGACATCATTTAACTTATACATATATCCCTTTTCTCTATTATTTTTGTTGTTGGCCACTCAATACCTTTTAACTGTACAATATTCCAATAGTGACCGAAAAATCAGTCAAACAGTTCTTATTTCATCAAGTTTAACATTCAACGGATATACCGTTTTTATTTCCTCTTTGTTTTTTTTTTTTTGCTTGTTGCCAGAGTATTTGTTCAAATACACCGTTTTCTTTTAACTCTTACCATTGGAACGAAGAAAAAAAAAACATGTTTTATTTCCAATGGTCCGAAATTTCTTATTCTAAACACCGAATACTAAATGTTATGGTTTCAATAGATCTGAAACAGCATAATTTTCTATCAGTATTTTCCCATTGCATGTTTACCTTTAATGGACCATTCAAGGACTTCCATACCCTCGCCCCAATTCCATCCAGGGAAAATACAGAAGAGAATATCTCTTTTCTGCTTGTGCAGAAAATACATGAAATTTATGGTTCATTCGAAACCGGTAAAATAAACTTTGTCGTTTTAAATGACTCAACTGTTTGGTGTGTACTTCAACATGCCAACAAAAATTTTTTTTTTTGGGCGAAGTATCCAATGGATTGAATAAAAAACTACTCGTTGCTACGAATATGACAAATAAATACACCTTCTGTTTCTTTTCTGACCATTGAATGGGAATTTAACCAAAAAGTAAAAATATAATTTTAACTTTCAACGATACATTCTTATTGGTCAATGAGGAGGATATCAAACACATGATGAACCAAAATATCGTAATGTGGGTGATCTAATATGGGTGGTCATTTGATGTGTGTCTTTTCATCTGTTTAAATGAGGATGGCTTCAAATTCACCAAACAAAACAAAAAAAAATTAAATGGAAAACATACAAAAAACTAAACGAGAGAAAAACGGTTATAAAGGAACCGTTTGAATGTGTCGTAAGAAAAGTTTTTTCCTGTTTCATGTTGTTTTTCGTTTTGGCATCTTATTGAATCATCAGAATGTTAAATATAAGACACATACAACGGTTGGTTATTCGTACAAATCAACAGTATCATCATCATGGTAATGTTAAGGCAAATGTGTAAACCCATGAAATTAGTGAGGCATTTTTGAAACTCAATTTGGTCGTTTCCAATTTTCCACAAAAAAGAAAAACAAACGACCATATCTCATACTCTTGTCGTCTGGTACACATAACGAGAATCCTTTTTTTTTTTGTTAACTTTTTGTTGATTGTAGGACGTAACATCCAGAAGTCCAGAAAAATAATTCAAAACGTAAGCCATGGTTTTCCGGGATTGTTGATGTTCAACTCCATTTTAAATAGACATTGCGGTGAATTATGCCTCCCCGTTTACATATCACTCATAAATGCCAAATGATTTTATTCAGTCACCATCAAGCAGTGAACTTTTATTTAATAAAATTATAAATGATTACATGAAATGTTTATAATTTTCGGGAAGTAAAACAAACCATCCGAATAAAAAGGATAACCAGTACTGGCCACTTTGAAGTGATATTTTCCGTTCTTTCAGTTGGAAATTTTTTATTTTAAGTGCTAAGAGTTACGAAGAGAAAACCAATTGCCCACTCAACGTTTCCATAATACTGGAACAGATTTTTCTGTTTTTAACGATTAAACACCGTTTAATTGGTACTAAATGTTTTCAATGAATGTCGCTTATTCGGTTTTTCTCTCTTTCTTTTTCATGTTCCCATAATTCATGTTTAAATATAAATGAACTAAATACAGGAGACGAATAAATATACAAGCGTATTATGTTATATACCGAATTAAAATGTATCACCGAATACATTTTCTGTACAGTGGGTGGATTAATTATCCCGAACATTATTTTTTTTCTATTGCATAAAGAAAATTATGAACTTTTTTATGTATAAGCTACTATTGCTATTTCCGTTTTAAATATGAAAATTTTATAGCACACTCAAAATTAATCTGCAATGAAAATCAAAACAAGAAAAAAAAATTGAACTGAAAAAGCAAATTAGTTGTTTCCTCGAAAAAGAAAATTTTTAATGTCAGTTATGGTAGCAAAAATGGACAATTTTTTTTTTTAATGATAAATATTTGTTTCTAATGAAGCTCATTATTAGATGCTTTCCTATTTGACCGAATGGTATGATGGCTTTTAATCCACCCATAAGTACGTCACCAGAACAGTTGAAATCATAATTTCAGACGAATGTAAACCGACGAAATGTTGAAGATGGCGAAAGTAAAGGAACAATTTTTTAATATAAAAAAAAATCTCCTTAATGGAGTTGAATTTTATTCAAGTTTTATTATTTGAAGAACAAAATATTTTTAGTTTAAAAAATTGCTTAATCACAAAATCCGTAGTTAGTCACTTGTACAATTTCGTTATTTCATTTTATGGGACTTGTACATATCGAAGTTTTTTTTTTTTGTTGCAAATTACACAATTCAACATTTGTGAAATTTATTAAAATCAACAATGGAAAGAATCATAATAAAATTAAAAAGAAAATTAAATGCAAGAAAGGAAACTATATGAAACCAAACAGAAGGAAACAATTACAGTTATCTTTAATTTCACTATTTTTGCTGGTGAAAGATTGTTTCTTAAACAAATCTCTTTTTGCTATTTTTAATTTAAAAACTTTACTGCTTTATCATATTGAAGATGAATATTGTTGTTATAGAATTAAAATACAATGAATTGTTTGATCTGCTTATAATTTTCTGTGTCTTATAGTCTTCATGTTACACAATTTGTGTAATAAAATCATTAGCCGCATGTTAATGAAAACCATGATATTCTTAACGATGAATTGGTATCAACAGTAGACAATCAGTTTGATTGTTATGAACGCCCCAACCCAATTGAATTTTCATTGTTTCATTCAATTCATTTATGATCATAATCTTTTTGGCCAGTAGATATAACTCTGTCTAACTGATTTGAATCAATTTTGACCCGTAACTAAAATAATAACCATTTCATTATAGACAAGGAGTACTCATCATCATTATCATTTCATATCAAAAATTATGATCAGTTTTACTAACGATACACAATAACTAATTCTAATATGAACAATAATAGAAATAAAATTGTTTGTTATTAACTCAATTAAGTTTAAAGAATAGTAAAACCTCTATAGAAAATGGCAGTTGAACATGAAAAATGAGTGAAGAAAACAAAAAATCGAAAGCAAGCAAAAGTAATCTAATAACGAAAGAAGTTGAAAAAAAAAAAACACAAGAGAACAAGACAATATTGAAGTTGCGTGTGTGTAAGCACCCATGAAGTTTTCGGAAGCTTAACCAATACGTTGAATGGGTAAGTAATGGAATATTAAAGATCACAAAGGGGTTCATCATACTATGCCACCTTTCTTTGAAATCCAATACTTTTCAGGTGAACAAAAATAAAAAAAGAAAAAAAAAATACATCTCCCCGATACCGTATGAGAACTATAACAAAATAAATGTCTTCGATCGAATGAACAAGACCATCATGTAAAAACAAATAACAGACTAAAAAGAAATTCTACTTTTAACTACCAACCGGAAGACAGTTCGTGGGAGAACCTTATCGAATAAAATAACAACTTTTTTTTTTCCACCAAAAATACAAGAAAAACAAACGATAACGAACGTACTGGAAAAAAAAAATGTAGAGAAACCATCAAGTGACCAGACTTCTTAAACTCAACCGAGTGAGAGAGGTAAGAAAATCCCATCGTTGGTTGATAAGAATAATTAAGTTTTAAAGAAGTTTCACCAAACTACATTATTTTCATTCTTTCTTCTTGCCATCATTTTCCTTCAGTGTCTTTTGCAAACAAACACACAGGAAATAATACGAAAATAAAAGACCAGAACTTACTTCCCACTGTACACGTATAGGTATCTCCAATTGCATGCAATCGTTCCATCACCTATTGTCTATTCAATAGATGTTTTATCATTGTCGCATTACTTTACAGCATTGGTTATTCCGTGACCTCTTTTGCTACAAAATTAATTTAACTTAATTAATCTTCACATGATTTTCTCTGTGACAAACATTTTAATCGCTCATGTGCAATTTATTTTTCATAAAATTACAAAAAAAAAAGCAAACGAAACCAACTACAAGACACCAAACCGAAAATTCCCATTACATTTAGTTCTTGAATAAAATAGATCGTTTCTAATTAGTCCTTACTCCGTTTGGCTGGAATTATTAATTTTAAATGAATTCACTATTTTTTTTTTCTTTCTGGATTCCATCATAGTCATTTGATTCTTGTTTCAGTTTTTCCCTTGTTTATATCGTTCACCTTTTCAATTATGGTTACCTTAACCAGGTGAAATTTACAGGTTAGATCAAATGTGGTGTAACGGGTGCACGTTTCTATTTAGAAGGAAAATGATTTTTGGCAAAAAAAAAATAAAATAAAATTTTCGCTTTTAAAGGATGTGCATTGATGCGAATTATCGTAACACGTATAGCATTTCACCAATGGTATTCTATGGATTTTAGTTTTAAAGATGTGAGTGGTGGTGTTCTTTTAGTGATTTGTTCAGATCCCACGTTCGTGTAAAATGTACATTTTAGAATTTTATTATAACGCCCGTATATTAAATTTTCATAATATGATTCATACTGGTTTTTAGCTATGGTGTAACCATAGATAGTAGACGGTTCATTCATTTTCATCGTCAGAGAATAAACAGAGAACGTCATCGTCAACATAAACAGAATAGAGAGTTTCACATCACCACACTTATCTAGGATGAATGAAAAACATTCAATGATTCCAGGTGAGTGTGGGTGATGGCCCACCCAACATCAAATCAAATGGTACTCACATCTAACCCAATATGATATGGTAAAAAAGGGAAACGGTTAGCCATGTTTCAAACATATCAACTTTATCTCTGATTATGTATCGTTTCTTATAGTTTGGCGACTTTCCTATTCAACACTACTGTGATACCCTGGGAACGAAGGATTTTGATACATGACCCATATGTTTATTATTATCCGTTAGACGTGCAAAATATCCAATAGCAGGATTGTTGGATACCAAACCAGTTTCAGTGAAACACCATAAACTCTCGATTTTCTAATCAATTATGCATTCAGTGTTGAATGTAAATGGAATACGACACAGTTACACATAGAGAGTTAAACAACAAAACAAATGGTTATGTAGTAAAAGTATGATGTTTGGTGTACCTATGGTCCATCGACAACACCTATCATGGGATAAAATCTAATAAGAATATTTCAAAAAGGGGCTCAAAAGATTATCAGCTATCCGGCATAATAATTACATGGTCTATAATGAATCCATCTATTCGTCTAAAGCAATAAGTTATACATACACAAAAACCAAAAGATGCAAAAAAAAAAGAATATTAAAGAACGGTATTGTTTGATAAAATCCCTAACACTCTTCACATTATGTGTACATTCGATGTGTTACAATGAAATTGTTGATGAAAACACCTGCCACATGTTAAATTTAGCTAATCTCATTTCATGAGATATTCGATCACTTTTTTGTTTTTACCTCCTTGCCATATCAAAACAAAAGCAGAGGCCGAAAAGAAACCATACGGAAAATCTGGCTGGTTCAATATCCCCACCTTAGATGATATAATAATCTCAATGTGATGGAAAAAGTTCAAATTTCTTACAGTACAGGTGAGGAAAAGGTATAAGGAAAAATAAAACAAGTCTGTTAGTAGCGGAAAAATCAGAATTATTTGACTGAAGAACCGGAAAATGTCACAACGAAAAGATGAAGTATCGTATAAAAGTTATCTAATTATTGTTTTTGTTCCATACCATACAGAAGATTAAGCCAAAATAATGTTGAATTAGTCGTGGGCCATTATGTCCTCTGTACATAAATAATTTTCAAGTAAATACTCAATCAAACAAATAAAAGATTAAAAAATGTTCATTTTCTTACAATTTTGTTATTCTTTCCATTGGTGAGTATTTTTACACGTGAATACTAGTGACATTGTACCATAAAATTTTGTTATTTTGCTATGAAATATTCAATAAATGTAACATGGATCCAAATTCAATGGATGAAAAAACAATAAAAATCATTTGACCTTAAATTGATGAGATTGATTCTAAGAAATATTTTAGGGAAGTAACCGAAACAACCAAATAAAGAATGACTAAAGTATAAATCGTTATCATTCCTTAAATGACAAATATGAATAAAAGTTTGATTTATATAATCCACTTTCATACAATTTGTCCAAATACCTTAGTTAATATCCCATTTATTATTTACTTGATTTACCTAACAAATTTTCCCAATGCTTTTACTACATTATGATAAATTGTTTAGATTAAAATATTCAATTTTTCCAATACCGAAAAGAATAATGTGTGCCATCCAAACGATTAAATGAAATTAGTTAAATGAAAAATATTTACATGGAAACTTTAGTTAAAGGATATCAAATGCTGATAATAACTAACCAATGGATAACAGTTTCATATAATGTTCGCATGATGTACTGAACTTACATAGAATATAAATGTCATTTTTAAATTTTTAATTCAACTAATGGATATTTTAAATTTTTATATATTTAACTAACAATGCTCCTAAAGAAACATGAAATATTTTATTTATTCAAGTTAAATTAACGTTAAAATCCAAGAGAATGATAATTATAATGCAATCCATTCATTTATCCATGATGGTGTTGAATAAACTTAGTTAGGTACATTCAATAATAAACTTTTTGATCATGGAAACCATATTTTATGTAAATTATTCTAATGATTATTATATTTAATGCATATAATTTTTTATTTTTTATAAAATGTAACATCAATTATTCAGCATATGATTGTATTTTTCTCTTGTCGGATCTAAACTTAATATAAACCAGCCGATTAGTCGATGTATCGCATGTGTAAACCTTAATAAAACAGGTGAGTACCAAGTGACCATTACATGATGATGAAGTGAATTGTATAGTATTAAACCAGAAAAACTAAACAAAAAACCTACAAGAAAACATTCTATAGTTTATTAACCACTTATGAGTGACACGATTTATTTTTTTTTCTCTAATCGACAGTATAAATCAATGTTGACCCAAACTGACAGCACGCTACCACCATCCAAAATAATTTTTTTTTATTCACATAATGAAAGCTTTAAAAATACAACAGCAAACAATTAATGTGTAACATGGACTTTACCAAATCATTCAACCACCCATCCGCCCAAATCACATGTGAGCTTTACAACTAAACTCGCGTTTTATAAAGTACAAAACAAAAATATAAAATTCAACAACTAACAAACTTTCATTTTGCCACATGAATCTGATAATGAATATTTATCTAATCGCACTTTAGACAATAAATTATAAAGTTTTCAACGGATTTCAGTAAAACGTAAAAGTTCTTTAAGTATTTTTTCGTTCCTGTTACACTTCCAAAGAGTTTCATTTACTCCGATTTTCATTTCAATCGGTTTTTATTCCACTTACATGAATTTGACTTGAAAGATGGCAAGAAAAAAGCATTGACTTTTGTTACAATCTGGTTATGTGTTGTTTTTATCATCACACTGACTACTGGTGGATTTTCAGTTCCGTTTTTCCTACTGTCTGACCAAAAGGATTGCTGGATTGATTTACTGTTACAAAAGAGGAAAAACCACTCGGTGAAATATAAATGAAATATTGAGTGAAATTCTCATTGGACCATAACGTTGTGTTGAAAACTCCATATTAGTTCAATACATTTGGATTCGTACATGAATAAAATTTATAATTTTCCATCTTCCTAGTATACGATTTCTGTCAACGTTTCGATTAACGAAGTGAACTTTCATTAGTGCATGTCTTTTTACCAAATTATTTTGTCACTAGAAAAATCTGTCATTGAATCAAATTTTACCAATGCGGTATAGAATGTATAGGAATCAGTGCCATTAGTTACTCATTCCATTATTTCATTTTTAGTTTAAAGATAAAAGTGGTAATGGACGCGAATAAAGTTTGTTTACAATTTTGTCACGATATTTGGATCAAATTTCGAGTGTACTATGAAAATCTTACAATATGATTTTGGTTTCAGGCCTATTTTATGCTTAATTCAAGCATACAGAAGTCGCATTGCATCAATCTACATAGGACACGTTGCTCCACATAATCAGTTTTTATCATACCAAAATCATTGTAACAACATTGAACCAGCTTACGGTCTCATGATGATGATGATGATGTTCTATGACCGCGTCAGGGATTTTCTTACGGTGATCGTTGAAAGGTTCCAATTTCATATACCTGAGGCTGTCTTTTATAGATTTCCTCATACATATCCGTATATTTTGAATAAAATTATTCTAAATTTTACTTTTATGTTTCGCATTTTGTTTTTCATTTCGACCTCGTTGGGAAAACTAACCAGTTACCAGCGCAAAATAAAAATGGAATAAATGGTAAAACCATATCCATCTAGCTAAAAAAAAAATAAGAGACGAATATTCGTTATCTGGATAGAATTTTAAACAGATTTTTCGTGAATATTTATTCACTCAGAAAAGATAAGTGATGCGGTATCGAAGTCATGGATGCCAAATACGTACACAGAACGTAAAACAAAGTGTAAGCTTTCATACAAACCATATAAATTTAACATCACATCATCTAGACAGTCTACAAGTTAAACCAAAAAAGGAAACACAAAAAAAAAAAATGGAAAATAAAGTTTCCATTGAATTTCATTGGAGCTTTATTATATGAATACTTGGACTACTACTCAATCTGTATGTGATATGTTCACTAATCTTAATATGAAAACACTTTTATTTTCTTTTACGTTTTTCTGTTTTTCCTTTTTTTAACATTTATGCAATGGTGTCTTTCAACTGTCTAAGATCAATAAAACGTCAGTATGGTTTCATAATATTTAAAAGTTATGTATTCGTATCCTAATCAACCGCATATTATGATCATCGTTACGGTAAAACTGAATTTAGAGAACACAAAATAATTTTTATATAAAATATGTGTTGGTGTTCATTCAATATTTATATGGCAAACACTCATATCACGATTATAATGAAGAATACAAATGGCAAAAGTGGTATAATTCAAAATGAATGAGCCTCTTAAATTACATTTCGTTTTGCCTGTGTATTCATTGCTTTACCATCCCACCATCCCAATGTAAGTAACTTGTCTGTTCCATAATATTCAGTTAGAATATTTGGATTGGTCCAAGTTTTATTTTTCTTTTTTGGATTTTCATTACCAAAAAGAATAGTTTCGTTTTATTTTTCTCTTTCTTTTCCGTATATTGCACGGATATCCTTGATGATGATGAAGAGTACCGAAGAAACAATATATACCCATCTGTACCATCGTATTTTATAAAAATGAATGCAACAAAGAGATAATCCTGGTAATAATAAACGCCAAAATGAAAATGTATTGAAATGATAAATTATCCCTTTCTCAGCTATTATTTTATGATTAATTCAGACGATTTGATGTTCCACTTGATTTAGACCACCCTCACGTATACATGTAATCATACACCGTTGTTCATGATTCCCATAATTTCAAATTCGTTAAATAGAGAAATGAAACACCCTTGTACTCATATGGAATTCACTTAGGCCACAAGAATTGTTTGCAATTCAAATATGTACACATTGGCGGTATTCTTTTATTCTACTCGAAAGGAACCAAGAAAAAATAGAAAATTATGATTAGACCATAATAACTGGAGGGGTTTTCATTTTTATTTTCATTTAAGCATTGTTGGCCCACCAAAATAATATTTTATTCTCATCAAATTCAATCTCATGCAGTTTATTCCCTTCTTATAAGATGATGGGTGAGTTACATCACATTTGGTTACTTCTATCATAAAGATTACTCATATTATATCAATATTATTGAATATCTCGTCACCCCATGCACTCCCGCATTTTATTTGATATGAAAAATAAATAAATGTGAACCATTTTGAAGGGTGAATATATCAATAAGAAGAAGAAAACATTCATTCTTTACACTTGAATTGTAACCGTAGAGAAATGCTTTAAGATCAACAACAAAATCAAATATCACATGAATTGAATGCGTTTATAACACACATAAAAAACCGATGAATCCCATTCAGTTTCAGTTAATCAAATATTGCACTCTTTATATTTCAATAAACCGCATTTCACTTATTACAATTCTTTTCCATATAAAAGTTATATACAATTATGGTATTCAATCAGTTTCAAACGTGTCAAGTTAGGGTGTTGGAAATTTTATTGTACAATCACCCAAAATAGATAATCTATATACACGAATGTTTTATGTTAGGCCCACCAACATCCCTATTAAATTTAAGGTGAAATTGTTCGAAAAATAATCGAGAAATGAATAATATTTTATATCGTCAATCTAACATTTATTACACCAAAATTGAAATAAAGGCGACGAAAAGGTAAATGTGTTCAGGTATTTTACTCTGTTGTCAATGTGTATGTGTATGTGTATGAAAAGAAGAACGAAATTTAAGTGCAATTTTATGTTATAAAAAAAAAAAAATTGGGAATAAAATACGTGGAAAACAGAAGTGATACTTTCTGTTGTGAGGGTTTCTCTTAATCCATGTCCGTAGTAAAGTCAAAAAAAATAAGCGAACTTCCTTCAGATTTTTTCATCTAAAATACATAAGATATTCTCAATATTGTACCATAGCCAAAAGGTAACAATTTAAAACGATACAACAAAAACAACAAGTAAATTTCTCCGCATTTACTTTCACTTTTCAACGAGTACTTTAAAGTGTTCCCATATGAATACAGATAATCCACAAAGGATGTTTTAACCGTTTCATTTCATTTCTCATCATCCGTACATTTCAAATATGAAAATAAAAATATTCCTGTTTTTCGTTTATTTTTTTTTTTTTCTCTTTTATATTTCAAATGTAGAAATAAAAAATATTCACCTGGCACAAATAACACAATAAAATCAGAAATATTTAAATTACATATAAATTGAGCAAATACTGATTTCCATTCAGTGTGAACAGGTGTTTTTATCCACCGCAAATAGATTTCCTTCCGTTTTTTATAAATTCCATCAGATTTCGTTTCAATTTTCTTTTTTTGTTAATATTTTCAACTCAATACAATGATAATGTAACGGTGTAAACCATAAAAAATAATAAACAAAAAAAAGAAGAGAATAAGCGTATTTCATGAACAGATATGTTTCATTTACAGAAATTTATTATTAAAAAACCAATATTTCGATGTGTTATGATATTAAATTAAACTATAAATTTTCCTGACCAACACCATCATTCTTGAAAAACGCATATAAAAAAAAAAACAAAATCAGGAGTAATATCCCCCCATATCAAAAACAGGGACCAGTCTTCTTATATGTTCGGAAACCGATTACATTAATGCTATTCATAGACGATATCCTCTAACCAATGTACTCCAAATAAACCACATATCGTATTGTTTTCTTCAATTGTGTCTACATATTGTTATTTATGGTTATTTCGTGATTATTTGTTCATCGTTTTTAGTCATAGTAAAATGTTCCTATATTACCTTCTTGTTATATTTTTTTTCTTGCAATCGGTTAAATATAAAAACCATATCAAAATGAATGGTACACCATTGAAATAGAATATCTTCTATTATAAATGTCTGTATACGAATTGTGATTGTTAAAATGAAAAAAAAAAAGTATATAATTCCGTAAATTTATTGCATAATTTCGACTATTTATTTTATTGGAGTGTCACATTAATAAATTAAAGGTTTCTTGTATTTTCTTTTTTCCTCTGTTAACAAACTATCAATTACACAGCAAAGAAAATGGCAAAGAAAACAAAAAACCTTAAGTGACGGCTAATAAGAAATCGAGTTATTCTTACCGGGTTGAACAAGTGAAAAACTGTGTAAGAATGGAAAAACGAATGAAAACGATAAATGGTTGGATTTACTTCATTCACGCATTTCAGACCCCCAACCCCCCAATATATCCTAAATATACAAAATAATAAATTACAACAAAATGATTGTTAACAAACTTGTAGCCAAACACCATAACGTTTATTATTATTTTGATCAAAATGATCTTATAAATATGTTTCAAGTGTGTATATGAATGTTATCAACTCATACAGATTGAGTACAATCAATTGGGAATTTACACTTATCAATTGTACTGCGGTGAGATGAGAGAGGCTAACCCACAAAAATAAAAATAATAATGCAAACATTGGGAGAAAAGAATAACGGATTTAAATACCAATTTAATTCCCCAGTGGTAAATCAGATTCCATTTTAGTAAACAAAAATCTCATACCAGGACTGATGTTAATACTTTTCATATCATATATTTCTTCACTATTCTATTTCAAAGTGTTTTTATATCATCTCACCATTAGTCTAACCATTTTTCGTTCAAATTTCATCTAATATACCATTCTATATGATATACAGATAATATTTAGTTACCAATAAACGAAAATATTGCAACATAAATATGTTTCATTTTCAACAACAATAATTTATTCTCCAACCTTACCTAACATACACTCAGTATTCAACTGAATTGATATTCCGTTTTCTTCTATTTTCGGAAAATTGTGAAGTTGTGTACCGTATATTCTTGTATCCTTCCGGTTTAACTCAAAACATAACAGATACGTGACAATGATTTATGCAACACTATCTGACCATTTTATTTTCCAATTGTAGTTGGATACGTTTTTATCCATTTATATTAAACTATCTGAATATTTCTTATGGTCACTCATACGGTTTGCATCTAGTTTTTTATTTACTGTCGTGATATATGAAAGAATACCAATTTTTTTTTTCTCCTTTCATACATATTCTGACGGTTGTTAACTAGAATTGTAATAGCAAGCAACAAAAAATTGTGTTGTTATAGTAAAATCATCGTTGAAGTACTAGGCAAAACATATAAAATGATTCAAATGAAATATTGGATTCATTTTTAACACACTCACTCATCGAAAACCATTTACCATCATACAAAAAGAAACAAATATTCACTTGTTCTATAACGGTTGTATGGAGATTATAATATGGTGGGGATCAGACAGTTCATCAATGTACCTCATCCTACTTATGATTTTATGCTTTTCCATTAGGCCATCTATTAACAGCTTCGCATATTAGTTAAATGATTTACTCCATATACATACGCATATATGTTCAATAGCTGCACTAATATGCCACTACAAAAATCCTCTATTACCTCCAAATGAGAAAATTTTCAATTAACATCGACTCAATACTGCAAATGCATTACACTTCATAATTCATATTTGTTTGTTCATTACAAGGATATTAATAAAGCACCAGTGAACAAGAATATGATAGAATATTTCAATTGTAAATTGGTAAATTTTAAAATTTATAATACGACACCAGTACGAGTAATGTAGATTATTAGAATCCTGGTTATTCTGCTTATTAAATACTTAAGTACTAACCGTTAGTGTGAAGTGGATTTTATGTGATATCAATAATAATATTGCTAAAATCTCTATGGCTTGGGGAATTCTGAACACCATTCATATCATCTGAATTAGACTTAAGCAGTGATTTTACAGTTCCTGGTAACCGTTTCTAAAACTGAACAATTGGCATAGCCGTAGGGAGATTAATACCAAACATAGAAATGAGAAAAAAATAATTCATCTTCATAGTGATGAATGAAGAATTCTATCATGAAAAAAACACTTTCACATTTTCACCAAATTCGTTGTATGATAATTGAAAGAAAAATGAAATTTACACGCAGATTAAATATTCCTATATTCATAATGCAGACAATTTACCCAGTCATACAACACTGAACGGTTAAGAATTTTCTCAATTTTACAACGATAGAATAGAATGAGAAAATTTTCCATTTATGAAAATAATCAATTTCTTCAGTTAAGAATTATTACTGAATAAACCAAGTTCATTTATACAATAGTCTCTCTTAAATGTATCGAAGTAAAAAAGGAAAATCTCGTTTAGGAAACTTTACCAGCCACAACCAAACGGAATACTCGTAACGCTTAGAATGAGAAAATACTCAACTCATTTTCATCAAATGTTTTATAAATTTACTTTCGTCCATTTAATTTAATTATAGCGAGTAAAATATTCCAAAGTGTGTATACATCACAGTATTAACGGTGCAAATAAAAATCAGTGAAACGGGGTAAATTTTAAATTAGTAACCGTGATACCAACAGCCCCAGTAACTTTTGGTATTCAGATATAAGACTCGTTTCAATTTTATTTTTAAATAAATTTAAAACATCTAAATCGACTTGTGATTTAATACAAATTACTTTCACTTCCTCATAATTCTTTCGATTGTATGGATCTTTCTATTTTTTTTTCTTATTTCTTATACTGCCGTCCATGAGCTGGCGCATTGGCTGACGATTGTTACATGATATTGCGTTTATCGTTCCTTTTCATACACTTTTATTATTCACTACCAATTATTTGAGTCAACCGGAACGGTTGTAAATTTAATAGGGAAACACCTCATTATTTAATGTCTAATCTGCAAATGAAATGTTCATTTTAACATCTCATAGATTTCTGTTTAATTTAATATAGTTATCGTAAGAATAATTATGTAATTATCAAACATATCAAATACAGTTACGTTTTAACTAATCTGTTTTAAATGGTATTTAATTATCCGTCGTTAGACAAAAGGATCGAAATAAATACTATTTTTACTCATTGAAATGATGTTTATTTTATGTTTACATAAAGAGGCACTACTTAATTATCGATCTTCTTTAATAACAAATACTTAGAGCGTAATTATATTAACAATGATAAATGTAAATTCAACCAATCTCTAACTTAATTCAGACATGAAGTCTTAGCATAATTTAATTCATTCGTACTATATAAATCAAGAGACTGTAAGATACAAAACCATATAATCTAATTGATGTAATCTTATGGAAGAAATTTATAGATTCTGCATCTGTTATCAGATAGTGCTGCCATCATTGGTTCAGCAGTTCCCGAGTATATTGGACATAAATCAAATATCATATCTGTGCAACTAACACTCATGTGACATTTCGTATTCTTTAAGTCCCAAGTCTTCAGCATACTACGATCTTGCAAATAAGCACCAACTATTGATCTATCCTCCAGCCTAACTAATGTACTTCGAGTCATTCGCTTATATGTAGATGATCCTTCAAACTGTTCAGTCCATTCGAATATAATTACATTGTCCAATCGTTGTAATTGACCAACAATATGTCTTTCTCTACCAAATTTTTCAGTCGTTCGAGTCGATATCAACACGTTCTCTGACACTGCGTCATATTTAGCGGACATGAATGGCCCCTCTACGTTCAACTTAAAACAATTTGTATTACTATCTATGTTTTCACTGAGATCATACACCCAAATTGATTTCAATTTGCAAACGAGCAATCCACCAGCGGGTAAATGTTGATTACGTGGTATCGAACATATACTGAGTACGGCCGTATTATCAATGACACTCTTTGTTGATGCATAAGGAACTGTATTATATCTCATATCATATTCATAAACTGTACCAAATTGAGTGCCTAAATAAAAATGCATGGGATTTTCAATACGAAATTCACATGACCAAAGTGGAACACCTTGGGGTACTTCTACTGTTGCTACATAGCTCTTTGAATTCAAATTCACTATAGTCGCTATCTTCTCTAATGAGACCGATGCCAATATATTACCATCTGTATTTAACGCTATACTCCTGATTTCCTTTGGACATATTGGCATATAATGTACTAATCTAAGGGTTGACATATCTAACATACGTACACCAAAACCAGGAAACATTGGCGTTGATGATCTCTGTGAAGCAATCAAAATATTTGTCTTGTCATTTACGGCCAATACACGACAACCATTTTCTGATGATAATTCTATATTATTATGCATAAACAATTTATATGATTTGTTCATGGCGGATGTAGATGCTCTGATGTCAAACATCCCAACAGTAGTTGCCTTAGATAATTGATCCTGTAATCGGGCGACCACACTCTTTTGCACATTCAAATCAAGTTTCAATACACGATTTGATTCCTCTAAAACCTGATGCTCTTTCGTCAAATCTTTTAGCTTATTTTCCAATGCAATTTCTTTTGTTCTGTCTAGCGCTAATACACGCTTAGCATATATGAATCGAAAATCTTTATTCGTTGCCTTTGATTTACATTGTGGACAACACTTTGAACTTGATGCGCATTCCTTTACCCAACGTTGTATACAGGAGTGTCCAAACAGATGGCCACACTTGAGTGACGTTAATCGATGTGTTCCACTGATCTCCCATTGATCCAAACAAATCGGACATGTTTGTCCATCATCATCGTCTTCGTCTAGTTGCTTCAGAATCTTTTTGGGCGATCGCGATGGTTGGCTACAAAGGTAATGGTGACGCAGATAGCGAATTAGAAACAAGGGTTTCTTACAATAACTTTCATTATAATTTACCGTTTTCGTTTGGTGGGTTGTTTTACATTTTCGTCATTATTCTCCGGAGGATTACTCGTGTTGGCGTCCTCCTCAACTGGTGCAGATTCATCCATACCTATACTTCGAATCAGATACCGGCGTGATGATACTATTTTGTTTACATGAATTTCAACTTCACTGGATTACAACGAGTTTAGTAAAAATTTTGATGTTCTTGCCTTAAGTAACACCAGATCTAACACGGATTCATTCCGTTAACAATTTAAGTTAAATCCAAAACCAGTTAAATTAATTTTCTGAAAGTGAATTAAGCCTTCCCTCGATGACAGACAGTCCGTTTATTTATTTTGATGCTGATAAAGAATAATTGTTTCAACTGTTGCCCATATGTCTCGTTTGTTATGTAAACAAATTTTCACCACGATGTGCACACTTGTACCATGATTGGTACTATTTTCCCATTTGGCAGTTCGATGTTGTGCAGTCTCAGCAACAAAATAAAATTAATTAAGGGTGTAAATTAAGACTTTAATAATCAATAATCAATAATATTTGAATTGAATTGAATGGAAGACATCTCCAAACTACTTATGTGTACGAATAATTACCACCTTCAAGTTTTCAGTGAATTAATTATGAAAAATATCTATTTCCACACTTNGTCTCAGCAACAAAATAAAATTAATTAAGGGTGTAAATTAAGACTTTAATAATCAATAATCAAT
>JXOR01001385.1:0-54286 GCA_001014335.1 Coboldia fuscipes
AAAAAAAAAAAAAAAAAAAAAAAATAATGTACACTTCGATTATGTGTATAGTTTTGCGTTAAATAACCCATTAACCACCAGACAATATTACGCGCTGGTAAGTATTAATCTGTAAACTATAAAATAAAAGTATTGAAACACTGAAATCTTGTGTCTATTACTGAACAATTTGTCTCAGAGTGAGAGAAAGATTGAGTAGTAGTAGTTCTATACTTTGAATGAATTAAGAATTTCTCATGTAACCTATCATTTAATTTAAATGTTATGGCAATAACAATAATCATAATTGACTTGGAAATTTGTAAATTTGTAAGTGTTATGATATGATGTAGTTTATCTAAACGGGTTTATTGCTATTCTATTTAATATAAAATTTTGTGTTTTTATTATTCATTTGTAATCGAACTGATCCATATTATGTATAAAATTAACATTTTACATGAATATTGATTAAATAAACATTATTGATAACTATTTTTTTTGGTTATTTTGTGAATATAAAATGAATGAACTCAATTTAGTACTAGTGTTTGGTGTATTAGAAACATTAAAAAAAAATAAACGACACATTATACTCTGAATTAAATTTATATTTAATTGCTTCATAGAGAAATAGATGCTAATAATGTCGTTTACTATCTACGGCCAGTGCCTGATAAGAAACATCGTTTATACTTGGGAGCATAGCAGAGAAATTTTATTCTTTAAATAAACGAATAATGATAATAATTATGTACTTAATGCATCTCTTAATTTGTTAAATGTGCAACAAAGAAATTGTCGTGTGTGTGGTTGCATAATGAATTAAACATTTTTCCGCTATGAATTAGGAATTTTGATTCCTTTCAAAGTAATTAGCTTAAACAAACAAAATTTCTTTTTTGTTTTATTTGAAAGTGACAACTAATTGAATATCGAATGAATGTTAATTCATTAATAATTTTGTTGTTGTTGATTTGTAGAAATGTAACCACCTGTAACCTTTAAAACAATTTGTTTACATAATTAGACACACTTGATTGCTGGTAGTTCATTAACAAGTTTTTGTGGTTTCTTTCTAGTAGGAATTGATTAATAACGGTATAATATGAATTCTATCAATGAAAAGAAAAATGAAAATTTTCTTATTTTGAAAATCAGAAATACAATTCTATGTGAGTAAATTTTGAAAACAATTTGATTGTAAGCTAAAGAGTAAATGAAACTAATAGAATTATCATAACGTTGATATTTGTTCATAAACAGATGAAACTGATCAATCGTTAATGAATATTAACCTCAAAATGAAACAATTGAATCTATTTCTTGGAATCATTTGACTTTCCCATTTAACAAATAAAATTTAATAAAACGAAGAAATAATTGATAAATTGTATTCAATGCAAAGAAATTGTGATGGAAATTGGTGGCCTGTGTCAGTGATATCAAATATTTGTGTGGTGCCAGTTCAATGGCATCCACAAATCACTTAACTAGTAAATTTGGTGTCACAAATGATAACGTAAGATAGCTATTCTTATCCATTCGATCATTTGATCAAGTGGTTCAATATCATTGACAATTGATCATGAAATTTACTTAATCGAACCAATTGTTTTTAATTAAATTTTCACTTTGACCCATCTAAAAATTAATTTTGATGAAAATTCTAAAGACTAAATTTGCGTATAAGGAATTATTTGTTCAATTATTTGTTATTTCTGATGAAGAATTTTCTTATGGCAAAGAAAATATTCGTGATTAATATAAAGTGATTGTAATAAAATTTACATTAAGCCATAAAATATTTCTTATTTTACGTACATTTGCAATGATTTTAATATTTTTATGTTGGCTGATGACGAAAATCCATAAAATATCAATTCTATTGAAATTCCAAATGATTTTTTATTTTTCAACTTCAAATGAAAATGATATTGAAACATAAATAAAGGAAATAAAATAAAAAAAATCTATTACCAATAGTTAAGTTAACGTGTGGTTTGGAATTAACCGATTCCAATCGGCGCCTGATATTAAAATACATTGATTTTAATATTATTATTTGAATTAAATTACGTCAAGTGAAAGCAAATACAACGATAAACCATTGAGACATTATATAGAGTTAATATAACGTGATGAAATATTAATTAACTTCTTGGTGTTACTAAAATTGATTAATATTTTATGCTGTGCGCGCTTAAGAATCTGATGATTGTTTCATCGTTAATTTTAATTTAGATTTATCATCTAAAAACAAATTGTTGAATAAATAGTTATAAAATTGGTACTGTAACAAAGACGTGTTTTTCCATTTTTTATGTGGCACATAAAAATCGGTTTTATAATAACTAAATTGGAACATTTGAAGAAGGTTTTTCATCAAATGAATTTTCATTCTTTTAGTATTTTATTAATCCGCAAAATTTATAAATATCTTAGACTCTTAATTAAAGAAAACTTTTAATGAACATAAGAAATTTGTATTATGAATTTTATTTCCGACACCGGTATTGTTATTGTGGGAGACTATGAAACATAAAAAATAATAATAAATTGAATTGATTTTGTTATCATATGCTTCAAATATCATTTGATATTTCCATATAATTGTATGATTTAATAGCCTAGTGGGTGGTAAACGAGTCTTGGCTACATGGCTTCTGATTAGTCACAGAATATTTAAAATAATATTTAACTGACAAACAAATCATAAATTAATTGTGTATTTAAGTTGCTGATTTTGTTCAAATGGTATGACAATGTTGTATATACACCATTAAACCCATTAATCATATGACAATCATTTATGATGAGAATTGTATAATTTAACAGAATTTAATTATAATTTTTTCTTTAACAAATGATCCTATTTCAACAAGAGTAAAAATACAAATCAACTCTGTTTGCTAAACAATCACTTTAAAATATTAAGCAAAACTATTTATGATTGCTAACAATCCACTTAAAAGACTTGTCACGTTTCTATACAAATTTATGATAATCGTCGCAAAAGATTAAAACAAAAATTATTATTTGTTTTTTCTTTTCATTTTAAAATAATTACAATATTAATAATACGATTGTCATTGCAATCAGACAGAGAGAGAGGAGATGCTTAAGTGTTGCCAAATTAACTAAACGGATAAGGTTGAATGATTGAATCATCTTGTATTTTAGGCAAAAGTGATGTGTTACTTAAGTTCAGATCATTGAATTCTTGTCTAAGAAAAGTCACAGGAGAATCTAATAAATCTATCAGATCACGTATTACTTCATAATAAATTATTAATTACATTGATTAGCATATTGTCAGTTGATTTAGCATCATTAGCACACCATCAATTGATATCTATCATCCTACGATGTATTATACCTGTATGTATTATTAATAATTTATAACGTTTTCAATAGTTTATTGACCCCATGGTCTTATATAGTATTTTTAATCAAATCAAATTATATTATGAGTTCAATAGAATTTTTTTTGTTTTCTTTAATATAAACTTGAGAAAAGACTAAAACGGTAAACATTTAAATTAGTATTAATTATAGAAAAACTTTAACCATATTAGAAATCAGTTGAAATAAACAAATGGTTCAATATCATATTAGTATTTATTGAAAACAAAAAAAATTGAATGAATGAAAATGTGTCACGTAATATGGATAATTTGACTTAGAAATTGAAGTTAATAAACTCTTACATAATCAAAATTTAATGCTGATTTCATGAATAATTCAAAGGGATATGGTTATTGATGGAAAGATTGAATTACATTTGTCCGCGACCTAACACAATTTTCAATTTATGTTCTTATGTATTTTGATCATGTTAAGGTAGCAAATTAACGCATTTTAATATTGAAATGATACCTAACAATTTCGTATGCATAAAGTAACAAGAGAAATATAAGACGAATTCAGTTTATGTATAAAAGTGTATGATTACAATTGAGAGTTCAGCGTCTATATAAGATGCGATGATATTCTGTTGAATCAAATATGGTACAGAGACCGATTAAGAACCGATACATTGATACGTTAATTATCTGCTTTGAGTATTTAAGATGTTCTACATTCAAATTTAATGTCAGCACAAGGGGCGAATTACGAGTGATGAATAAGAGTAGCTGATCTTCATTGGAGCCTAAGAGAAAGATTTTATAATTTATTTGATTTCAATTCGATTCACAGTGCGGGTTTATTTGATAATAAACAAATCGGAATGTGTTTTGCGCCCTTCTGTAACATCAAACAAGATTAAAATTTGTGTTTTTTATTTAAAACTGATACCTGTAGGTGTACCAATATATCGATTACGTATTGATCATGAAAAGAAAAATGTTATCGTATCATTGGTGTCTCGGTTTCATTGTTGGAACATTTTTTGGATACTAAAACAACATGACATCATGTGTATATCTTACAACACTTTCAGTTTAAATACAACGGTTTTCAATGTTTTTTTTTCTCGTATAAAAACTTGATTATCGCTTTTGGTTTTATTCTCTTCTGTTGTTAAACGATATTGGAATAAATTTAATTAGAATTAATTCTATTGTATTTATTTAATGAGATCGGTGTCGCTGTTGTTAATCGAAAAAATGTTATTCTTAACGATTATTATAAGATATCCTATGACTCTTTAAATATGGTACAATTTATTAATATTGTTATATATATGAATAGTTAACCGCATTCGGGTATCGAGAAAAAGAACTTTAATTATGGTACATTATTATTTCTCCCTCAATGATTAAATATATCATTGATAATGGAGTTTAAAATCACATCAAATCGAATGAGAAAAATTTACATAAAATCTTAATGATGAAAATTGAACATGAATAAATTTAATGGTTAATTTCATCACGAATGAATAAGAATAAAGATCATTAGAGTTTATTAGCGGAGGAATGAAAAAGAAGAACTCTTTTGCCTAAAATCATAATTAAATTTGAACTTTAGAAGAAAATTTGTGTAATTCGTGCCTCTTTGGAGTTAGAAAAATACAGAGATCAATGGCTAAATGTCATGTTGAAGTAGTATAATATGGATTACATGAGATTATTCATGTCTAATGAGTTACCTTTTTGATTCACAAATGAAATTATTCGGTTAATGAAATCAATGGCTGATTGAAATACCTCCCAAATAGAATCAAATAGAAATATTCTTTATGGTTATACATAATCTATTCAGTTTCCGTTTAAATTGTAATAATATTAAATAGAATGGTAGGCCAAAATTGGAAACATCTTAATAATCTTAATAAGCGAATGTTTTAAAGTCGAATAGTTTGAAACAATTCTGAATTAATTTGAAATATTTCCACTCTAATTATATGGTGTTTCAACAGTTCTTATTACGGAACATAATGGGGGGCTCTCAACAGTTTTTTTTTTTTAATTTTATGGTATAGAACAATATATTGCAATTAAATTGTCCTAAAGTACAGCAACAGAATGTAATTTAGTGTAAATTATTAATGAACCATCAATATATTACTATCATATGAATTCCACAGAATCACCAATAATTGATGTATTAATCATAAACAGTTAACAGAAAACCATTTAATAGAAATATCGAATATAATTCATTTGCTAATCATTATGTTTATGAATGAAATTTTTATTTTAGTCGATTTAACAAACACAGTTTGGGTTAATTGGTTTAGAAAAGGTAGTCCCTTTAAAGTAACACCCAAAAAATTGACATATATAATTCTATATCTTTGCCACTAATTCAAAAATTGTTGCATTTATTCATATAAATTTTTGTATATCTCTCTCACTGTCTTAAACCGTCAGTTCACTATAAAGATAATATAAGAAGTAGATAAAAACATACTAAAATCAAAGAGATTGTTATCACATTTAACAATATCTCATACGATTTAAACAAACTGAGATGAAAAACGCCTGAAAAAAAGTAACAACGACGATCAAAGCTCATATGCATAATTATATGTATTCAAGGAATGTCTCAGTTCTAATCTTACCCCACAAAACGATACCAAAAAAATAAATATGAATATAAGACGACGAACTAAAATGAAATGTGTTTTAAAAAAGTCTCAGATATCTCCATCATTATATGAATGATATTATCTTCATTGTATGTCTGAGATGTATAAAAAAAATCATACATTCATTCGCTTTAGATTTAATTAAAGTGATTTACATGTCTTAAAATCCAAAACGAATGAAAAGAAATAACAAAATGTTTAGTTGGTAATATTAAATTGCAGATCATCTTCCTTTGAACTTAACCACACATCACCTTGTATCGTTTTTATTATTTTTTTTTTTCTGATGATTTAATGTGTACCCGGAGACTTCAATTTGAACGATTAGCAAGGTGATTAATTAAATTGTCGTTATGAAAAATGTTTTAGTTGTGGGAATTCATATAAATTTGTCTAATCAATTGGAAGAAACTTTATTGAAACAAAAATGTCTTGATCAGTCAATTTAGTTTACCATTTGTTTTTTATGTTGTTCATATTATCGGGGTCCATTAATGGACTTGTTGCGAACCCCGATACATTCTTCATGTGGTAATGCAATATTTCAAAAATACATAAAAAAAAATTATTGACATAATGATGATGTTGTAGCACTTGTTAGTTAATTTTTTCTTCCACATCTAATTTATTTAGTTGCTATTTGGTTTCTTTACTTCTCTCCGGGTATGAATTTGTTATTCATTTTTTTTTTTCATTCTTTCTTTTATTTTAATAACATCAATAACAAATAGCGATTAGTATTCAAGTTAATCATACATACATTACGATTTCGTGATCATTACTCACGCATTGACCGGTTTTACTGATATTTGCGGTATTTCACTTATGTTTCATTTGACTTTAGCAAAAAAAAAAATCTGATGATTTGTATGTAACAGTCAAATGTGTATTGGTGATTTTTACTCCAATTTTAATTAGATTTTGGTTTTAATCAATAGAAAGTAATTTATCGTTGATCACTTTCTTTGTTTATTACAGTGCCATAGATCTCTTAGGTGTTAAATTATAGATGATTTCAATGAATTACAGACTATTTAATGTTTCAGTTAATTGTGATTTATTTTAAAATGCCGTATTTTTAGACGTAACCTACATGCAATTGAATTTTGCTGTCTTTTTATTTGGTGTCTCTTGAAACTGTGTAATGGGAAATAAATTTTTATTTCTTCTTGTAAATTGGTATTCCCAATTACCAATACGATCTGTATGAGTTATATTACAGTTAAAGAGGATAAAACAGAGAATGGGAAACAGATAATGGACTGAGAAATATACAAAGAAAATGGTAAAATACAAGAAAGTATAGAATTAATTTTGAATGAGTGGACAATCATTATAAATGGGTGGATATGGGTCCAATACTAAGTTACAGTACGCAATAATAAATAAATTAAAATTAGACGTGGAATTTTCGTGGTTACTTTTGCACTTCTTATTTATTTCTACTGTTGTGGTCTTTAATTTGATTCCTTAGCTTCTTTTTTGATTTTTTTTTTTTGTTATTTTTATAAGCACAGTAAAGAGAATAACAAAATTGCAGTATTGTGAATCTATGGGATTGTATTACCTCATAAGAATCATCAATTGCATGCAATCTATAAATATTCAATTGTAAAGATATTCATTTTTACCATCGGATGTAATTTATACATGCAATAAGACTGATTTTCTTGTTTTTTTTTTCTCTATCTCTCACCGTCAATATTTAAGTTTTATTATTTTTCTTAAAGTTCATACTGAATAGTCATAATTTATCATAATAAAAAGAAAAACTAAAGAAGGGCAGGGAACAATCGAATGAATCAAAAAAGACTTTTAGAATAAGAAAAACTTTATTTTTATTTACTTACTGTAATCACTTTCATGGTCAACGGTACCATTCACAGTACCATCAGGAAGAATTTGTAGATAATGATTCTTTAAGACCAATTGAATTTTTCTTGTTGCAACCGAACCACTTAAATGATTTATTTTTGTTGACCGTTCAACTCGTTCAATATTTGATGGATTTTCGTGTTCCAAAAACGATGATAATGATGGATTAATACTGCGTTCAGTTCTAGACAATGCCACCATATGATGTATCATTAAATGATTAATTGTATTATTTAAATTTTCACTTTGGGATGTCGCATCATTAAGTACTTGTTTTAATACCAGACTCTTATTTTCATGTTCACTATTATTTTCATTTGATAACAATTTATTACCAGTGTCTAAATTCTTAATCGAATTTATTGGTCTAATACTATTATTTATGTATTTTATACTGTTCATATTGATTATGTTACGATTAAACTCATCATTCAATGTTAATGCAGATAAATTTTTTAATTTTTTTAATTCACTACCATCATACATGTAGTGTAATGATGATGAATTTAATTTAAATTGCTTTCGTCTACGTCGAAATATGTATGGTTTTATACTATTGATTGGTGTTGGTTGCCAATCAATATTATGTTCCATTAATATTGTTACATTATCATAATTATTATTTAGTTCACTACTAATATTTTTATTTAATTCATTGTTATCACTAATTGTTTTAAAAAATATCTTGGTAACATTGTGCGGTGTTGTTGTTGTTGTTGTTGTTGTTGATGTTGTAGATGAAACATTTGATTGGTCAACGATTGTAACGGGCATTGCTGCCACACATACCAATGGACATAACAATATGACCATAAGGAGGGCGCCTAGCACCGCCAGGGCCCTCCACTGTGGCCGGCTGCTTGGCATTAACGTTTAAAACGAACTTTTAAGTCACCATTAAGGAGTGCCTCTAATCATAATTAGAGACATTCCTTTCACTATTTATAATAACACGATACATTCGGACAATTTTCAATTTTTGCATTTCGATTTTTTGTTTCCTTTTTCACTATTTTGATTTCCTTTGTTATAATAATCCGCGATTTTCACTTAATAATTGACACTCATCAATGGTACAAATTACATAATACACACTGTGCACCGTTTCATATAAAAAAAAAACACTCAGAAATTTAAATTTATTTTGTATCTTTTGTTTTTATTTTATTTCCAATTTATTTATTTTGTCTTTCAATTATGTATGGATGTATGTGATAAATTTTCTATTTATGCAAAATACCATTCATACATAAAATGTATATAAACATTGATAATAAAAAAATTGCCAATCTCTACTGTACACTGTTAGTAAAATGCACTTGTTCAGCAATTGAACACCGGACTATTGTGGTTACAATGGCATACAAAATGTTTAAATAAAAACTTTTATGAAGTAAATTATTACATTGAAACTCTTCTATTTGAATATGAATAAAAAAAAATTCTGTTTTTCTCAATGTATGAATTTTTAGTGACACATCCAATTGATCTGTAACTATGTTCAATTTGCAAATTTATAAAAGACGTTATTTATAATCACACGCTAAATAAACTAAAATGGAAAAATTAGTAAAACTTTAATTTGACTGATCAAACAGGTCATTGGCACACTCTAATTCACTTCCAAAAAGTAATTCATTAATTCCGTTAAAAGAACCTTTTTATGAGAAATTGTTCAATAAAATTGATAATTTGAATTCGAAACTTTGAATTTTTCGGCTTTAACTGTTGATATTCACTTCACTAATAGTTTCATATAATATTTTAATTTCATTCAATTAGTATTGATGACACACTAAAAGATACCAAAAAGAAGTATAAAAAATAAAAAATGTTTTATTATAATAAAACAAATTTTATCTGATTAAAATCTAATTAGGAACGGTTAAGTAGTAAATATTTGATTCTTTGGACACTTATTGATTGAGTCTCGTCGAATAATCTAAATATTTAATTTTGATTTTCACTGGCATACGACGAGATTCTCTTTGAGTATAATTATTTAGCATAAATTTAAATTTTATTTAGTTCCTTTTTTTGATTTCAGCACTAATCGATGAATTTTTACTTGATTCAAAATATACTTTCAATCTGAATGTAACCAGATGAAGGAATCAAAAATAAAGAAAAAAAAACTGAGAGTTATTCAGCGGTTTAACTTGTTTTCTTGGTCACTGATGATGGTGTCTTAAGTATCCAGTTTAAAAATATCAAAGAGAAAAATTATAAAATTAAATTTTATTTGTTAAGTTCACCAAATTGTTTTTGAATGATTTAGTACGTGAAATGGAGATCTTCACATTAACGAATTATGAAATTTTTTATTTATTTGATTTAATTAATTGCTGACAATCGATAGAAAATTCACAATGTTGATAGTGTCTCACGAAAATATTATAAATGGCATTTAGTTATTACAATCAAATCGGATTATTTCCACTAATTAACTAAGACAGAATTGTTTCTTTTGATTCGTTATATGCAAGTTATTCGGTATGAACGCGCACCTTCGTATATAAAATTATATTTTTTATTTCACATTACACGGTGTATATATTCCAAACCAACAGTAAGACGGGTCACGTACACCAAAAAATCAGTTTCTCATAATAAAATACTGCAATATCTTCGAAATTTTTCGCAATAATTAACTTAAGAACATGCGGGGATTGATTGCTGATTCTTATGCATTTCCCGTTTTCTTTATTATCAGTGACGGAGAGTTAAAATATTGGCGAAAAATATTTAAGAATTTTGATGTATTTGTAATGGTCACTTTATATAATAACACTAAAATTTCGTTTAATTTTTATTGCAATTTCACAATTGATGTAGATTTCTTCCGTTTTGCCGTTTTGAAACAGAGGCTCTCTTCACTATTAGACACAAATTAATAATCTCTTTGTATTTCCTATCTAATTTTTTGTTTTAATGAAAATCAATGGCACTAAGTTACACACAGAAATAATAATTTTGATGCAATTTTTCAGTTTTAATTCTATAGAAATTCATTTCATTCTAATCAACACTGAATCACATTGCACGTGAAATGGAATTTCCCAAAGAATTTCTCACTTAAATAGGGAAATTTATTTGTAACAAATAAAAATGAAAAAGAGTAATTGTAAAACAGACACAATTCATATAATACTGTTCTTATGTAACATCCTTTCCTCATTCTCAATTTGAACTGTCCGTATGTTGGTAATAATTTGTAACATCGTTCATATTAGCTATTTTCTGCATATCGTTTCTTTTTTATTGCCTATGTAACTGCGATTATAATAGGCAAAAATACACTCATTTTACTTTTTTTTTCGCTTATCTCTCCTTCTTAAAAAATTTGTATTTTATTTCTTATTTTGTGTTTTTCTCTCTCTCTCTCATTCAATTCTATTTGAATGATTCGCGACACTCTAAATAGTTTCACCCAGTTACTGGCATAATAAGAATTATTCAACTTGACGAGATGTGATTTTAAATTAAAACAGCGACACACACAAAAAAGAAGAATGAATACTTAAAAGGCAAAAGAAAAAAAATGAATCAATTTAATCAATTTGTTTAATTATTTTTAAACGGTTAAATTGCACATGAACTATTTTTAATTTCAATTGGAATTCTCTTGTATCATCACTTCTTCCGGATTTTTTAGAATTTTCCACTTTATCAGAATTAATTTTTTTTTGCCTTTACTATTCGGAAATAAATTTTTTTTTCTTTTGATTTATCAATCACCACATTTGAATGAGTTTCCTCAATATGTGTGTCTTTAATCCATGAGAGATAATATGAATGGGGTACACTTAGTAAGACGGTAACAACTGAACTGAAATACTGATACCAACTGAAACCAGACCGAAGGTACCAATGAGATACATAAATCCGTGGTTGTGTCCAAAAAAAAAAAAACCGAAACCAAATAAAATTTTCTTTTTTTTTGTCTTTCTTTTCTGTATTTAACAAAATGTAAAAAGAGAACTTTTGTGGAATAGTGACACTATACGGCCTTTCTTCACTGTATTCACATACAAACTGAACTTACTGATACTGAACCGTTGACGGTGAAGTTACGTTTATTGAAAATTTTATTTCGGCTTGTGATTTGCCCAACGATTCGTCACAGAAATTGTATAGAGAGCGTCGAGCAGTTTTACAAGCGCTCGGCTTATCCAAATTCCAATTGCTTTTTTAATTTTTTTTGTTGTTGGTTGGATTTGGAATGAGAAGCGACCGGCTTTTGCAGTTTATTGAACATATGGATTAAGAAGACAAATTGCTTTTAATCAAATTAAATACCTCAGTGAGTTTTAATTATATGAAAATTGAGTGTGTCACCCGAAAGATATAAATTTTCTTTTAGTGTCGCAATGTTAAGCTTCTAATCATTTAGAACTTTTTTTTTTGGTTATTTCGTTTGTGAATTTATGCGAAACAATCGATTTGATAGCACGTTTACCTCACATCAGTACAGAAGCACTGGTACATTTCGTTTTTGTAATTTTTTTTTATGTTCTTTGATTGTTTATTAGTAAAATTCTTAAAATAATTTGTTTAGAATTGAAACAACATTAAAATTGGTCTTGGAGTGGCGTCTGTCGTATTATTACCAATATGATTCAATTCAATTGTGAAGGAGTATCAAACTCATAGATTGTTATGAATTTTAAAAATCAACAATCATTTGATATGATTACATCTAATAATCGACTATTATTACAATTAATGTTACTATTACATCCTCTTATACAATTCAAGGACAAGGTTAGATAGAGAATCAGTTTTAATGTGATTATGATACATTGTGTTTGTTGAATTTATACGTCTTATGTAATGGGCAATCATTAATAATAGAAGCAACATGATTTCAATTACCGTTTAACGACTATTTGAAAATGAAAGTGAATTCTTTTCGGTGTTGTGCTTATTGAAATATACCGTGTTTTTAGTTTATTCTTTTAGTGATTTTTTTTTATTTTATTTGATCCATGTAAATAAGTGTAGGTGTGAATTGTATCAAAATCATGATATTTATATAGGTAAACCATTCACTGTTTTTAGAACCAACAAAGAATCAGTTTTATTGTATAATGAAACTACAGACAAAATTCCGAAAGCAAAAAAAAATAAAAAGAAATCAGTAGGAATAAGATATACAGTCTAATACACTTCTTTCATACGCAGTTAAATATTTAAAAGAAAATACGTTGACTTGTGAGTTTATTACGTGAATTTAGATGAAGAAAAAAACTAACTGAAGAGTTATTATGTTTCGTTTCTTAGAGTTCGTTAGCCCCTAATCTTTTTGGTTTACTTTAAAATGCGTAATTTTTTGTTTTTTGCAAATAAATAAATTATTTGAATACGAAAATTGTTAATTAGCAAATTATATTTATTATATACAATTATATAAATATTTTCATTTCCAATGAAACATAAGTTTTAATTTAATCGATTTCATGTGGATACAATTCAAATAAAAATTATTCTTCGTTTTGCTTTAGGAAATTTAAGAAATTCCATTGTAGAAGAATTATATGGGATTGTGTGTCAATGTTAAGGAAATATTTGTTATTTTGGAATGCAATAGACGCTGCTAACTATTTTTGCGGAACAAATATAAAAGTATTTTGTCTCAATGAGTTCACTTTTGGTGTCTAAAAGAAGATAATATCTATTAATAGATTCATTCAATTGGATATGTGAAAGAAAATATTATATAATCATATGAAGATTAAGACATTTCTTTTTTCTCGTGTCACATTGTAGCTTATATGGTGTCTAATAGTATGTATAATTGCCTGGTCTGATGTCGATTAAAATACCCTAAATGATTTTTAATAGATTTCAATCAGTCAGGAAAGGGCATTTCTTTCGATAACTGTAATTGATATTGAGGTCTGGGCCTAAGATGTTAATTGTTTTGTAACCCCTAAAGACGATAAGATCGCGCGAGCACGTATTTGTTATAATAAGATAGCGGCTATGCTGTACCCTTTTATTATCAACCACTTGTGATAGACAATTTTAAATAAATTATTTTCTATAGATTTTCAATGTATTAAAAGGATCAGAATGAAGGGTTACCCATTTTATGAAAGGGTATAAAATCAAAGATAAATAATGGAATATTCATTTGAATTTTATATTTATTTTTGAATTCCTTTTCTAATTACACAATTTCTTGATTTTTAAATGGTGTTTGTTTGTTTGTGTATTGTTTTTGGTCTTTTCGCTTGAATATTGAATAATAGATACAATGACAGAGTATGATGAGATCAGAGAAGAAAATATAAGACTTCGTTTACTGTATCAATTTATTCATTATTTTCTCAATTTGGGGTTGATGATGCCAACCAAGGGTTTAATGTCAATTGTGGCCCTGGTTTCAAAATGAAATTGTATACCAATATGTAACCAATTAAAGAAATATTTCTTATGATTTTGAGCCCATATCAAAGATAAGAGAGATTTTTACTGTTAAAATGCAATTGAATTTGGAACAAAATGAATGTCTTATATTGAAGTGTCTTGACTAAACTCACCACACTGATTGGTAACTATTTTCACTTTACTTAATCCGTATAATAAGCATAATATTCATTCATTGTTTCTCCTATACGCGCAATAATTGTGTAAATTGACCGTTTAATTGTTCGTTTCAATGACCCAATCAATTAATAATTACGCAAAGGGAATAAAAATTTGTTGAATTTTGATACATTTTAGGCAATAAATTGCATATTTTGCAATGTATTTCGCTAAATATACTGAAATGAAGCGACGTGCAATAACTGTTAGAATCAGCAGAATTCTCTTAATTCCACTGAAAATTTAAATTTAAAATTCATTAGAATTCTTCATTAACGTTTGGCCAACAGAGAATTTGGTCATTCAGTGATTGGATTCATTCAAGTGAAGAAGTGATTTTTTAATTTCTGTGAACGATTAATTTTGATAAAGTTACAGAAATTGTGTTGTGAACAAAGATGAAGGTAGTTAAAGTGATTGGAACTGTGATTAATCAACTGGGAACACTAATTAATATTCCATTAATTTATTCGTTTTAGTGGTTTGCGTTTATAGCGTTGGCTTTTATGGCCATCCAAGTGTATTCTCAAGAAGCCTATCAAGGTTTTGAGGATATTGATCAATCACAAGGATTTGATGATGCCTCACCAATGGTTGGTGGTTCCAAAATGTTTAATAGTCATTTTGGTGTAACGAAAATGGGAAAAAAAATGATCATTCATGGTGGTCATACGAAAATGGGTGGACATCATGGATTTGGTCATCATGGACTTGGTCATAATTTCAAGCACGGTGGACACTTCACTAAATTTGTTGGAGCCCCAAATCCATACAATGACCAAAATAGTTTGACTGATGATAGTGAATTGGTTGGTGCTCCATTGGATGATTCGACATTCGATGATTCATTGTTGGGACAATCGCCACAACAATTTCCATTCAATCAACAGCAACCACCAATGCAAATGCCAATGCCAATGATGAATCAACAAATGCTTCCCCCACCACCACCAATGCAACAACAACAACAATTCGTTGGTGCACCCCAAATGATCCCAGCATCCCAAATGAATCAAGTGCGTGATTTCAGTATGCCACAAGGACCACCAACTATGCCACCACGGCCGCCAACTATGCAACCACAGCCACCAATGATGCAACAGATGAGAGCACCAGATCAGTCACAATTACAATATTTGGATGGACCAAAGAACTTTGATGTAAATTTTCAATTTTTTCATTACTATCGATATTAGAGCCTTACTAATTTCAATATTTATTTAAAATTTTAGTCTGACAATTTTGATGCTCAAGCTTTACGTGGCGATACATCAGCACCATTTGTAGGTGATTATCCATTGGAAGGTTATGAAGCTGATGATGATGCATCCGCTATGATGAGATCATTCAAGGGTAAGGGTGGATATGGAGGTGGCTACGGTGGTGGATATGGCGGTGGATACGGTGGTGGTTATGGAGGTGGATACGGTGGCGGTTATGGTGGTGGTTATGGTCATGATAAAATGCATAAATTGGCTGCACTCAAAATGATGAAACTCTCAAAATTGTTGATGAAGGGTAAGGGTGGATATGGACATGGTGGTTATGGTGGTGGCTATGGCGGTTATGGAGGTGGATATGGTCATGGTGGCTACGGACATGGCGGTTACGGACACGGTGGATATGGACATCATCATCATGGTGGATATGGAATGTACAGAAGTGCTGCCGATGATCAAGATGATCAACAACAATTTGAAGTATCAGCACCATGGGAACAACAGCAAGCAGAATTACAAGGAAACCAAAATCAATATAATCAAGGATATGCGCCACAAGTAAATAACATTTCATAATCATTAATAGAAGTTGAATTCGATTAGTAGTCACTTTAACGTCAATCAGAGTTTAAATCCGAGTAGATTGATTTGTTGGACTAATTACACATGCACAAATAAGTTGATATCATGATGCACTAACCCGCCCCCTAATAACTAATTCGAAATTCAATTTATTTCTCTTAAATAACAGGCGCCGTTTTATAGAAAATAGATCCGTACGTTGCACAACAACATTGGCGTAATAATAATGAATATAGTCTACCAATAATGGATGGAAATGGTTTAGCTGATATGAAAACAGGCAAGCGTTTTACACGTTGTATTTCTGATCTACCGTTTATTGGATTTTTATTGGACGCAATTTTAGGACTTGCATTTGGTGATGGACCATACTTGGGTAGCATACATGACACTGACTCATTTGATATGAACAGGTATGATATTATAATAACAAATAGAAGTAATATTGTTAAACGTCAGACAATGGACTTTATGCCGATGGGAATGGGATTCCAAGGGATGCCAATTAGCTATCAGTCGCTGCCACAACAAGGAAATTATATGGGATCGAATGCAGGATATCAAGATGCTCAATATTCGCAGCCAAGTGAAATAGATTCGTCTGCTGTGTCACCGTATCAATCGATTCTTAATGGATTTGCTGGTGGTTTGCAACAACCATCATTTGACAGTGAGAATGGAGCTGCTTTGCTTTCACAAAGTTATCCACATATGCAACCAGAAATGATGGCATATCCATCACAACAATATCCAATGATATCAGATACGATGAGCTATCCACAGTCTCAAGTGACAAAAGATAAACGACTCTATAATTATCTGGAGAAGATTTTGCATCACATTCAAAATAAAAATAAACCAGCGGATCATCGATGTGGTAGTCGCAACAAAGAACGATTTTCTAATATCTCAAATGAATCAATCAGCCGAATGTCGCCAAGAGAACGATATTTGTATAAATTATTTTTACGACGAGCACAAAAACAATTTTATTCATGTTGCCAAAGTTGCAAAGAAAAAATATTTGGCAATATTGAATTGAATGAATTAATGGAAACAACACCATCTGTTTCAACAGAAGATGAATCAATTGAATTGGAGAAGAATGTGGAGAGAAAGGAATATCGTCGATTAAAACACAAAAGATGGGAAAATGAATCAAAACAATCGGATGAAGATGATGAAGTTGATGATAAGATAGCAATGTTAAGACGTCTATTAACGAGATCATGATGAGGATAAAAATTTAAAATTAAAATTAATTAATTGAAATACATGATAATTAAATTTTTGAAATAAGTGATAATTAACTGATTGAATTAATTTTATTTCCAAATTTTCCATTTTTAGTGAACGTAATCACATTGACGACGAACAAACACAAGTAACAGCACCCGATGTAGAATTAGAATTAGAATCACAACCAAAAAATGAGGAAGAAGTCGGTATGCTATGGAAACATCAATTTGATAAACCATACATGGGTCTATGGGATCCAAAAGGATTCCTTGGACGTTACTTCAAACCGACTGAAAACTTAATGAATGGTTATCGTCCTAAATCAGATCATGTTGCCTCATTACCAACATATGAATAGTCATAGCATTTTCATCCGAGAAACACCATAATTTAAGATCATTTGGTATTCATTATTATTTACACCAATTTTAATATAATTTTGTTATTTAATACGCGAAACAAATGCTACCCACTCATAACCCAGTTACACATTTTATTATAAAATCTGATGTAACTGAATCACTTATAAGAAATCGCACTAAACATAATCATCAATTTACTAATTCCTTTTTTATATTGAAAGACAAAAGACAATCAAACAAAAATATACAAAAATCTATTTTTTATACGTATTTAAATTAAATTATGTAACATAACAGTTTAACATTAAACCAAGTAAAAATGCGAAACTGAGCAATTTTTATACAGTAAAACATGTTGAAAGAAACAAATCGCTTAATTTAGTAATTTTCATTCTTTCCAAAAACATAACACGTTCCTTTTTTACTTAGAATTTATTTGTAGTTTGTTTTCATGTTAATTTTTTAATTAGTCGTTTTAGTTATACTCGGTCTCTAAAAAAGAGAGAATAGATAAATGAATTAATATTAATCAGAATTAATTGTATGTCAATATTAAAACCATCGATACAATGGTCTAAGGAGTGAGTTAAATTCCCTACTCAATTGTCTGAAGGTACGTTGTGGACGATTCACTAATTGTTGTATAAATCCATTCACCATATTTGAAATACCACCCACTACAGCACCTGGTTGGACAGCTGCCTGTGCCTACAAATAATCAATTCATTATTAATTAAAATCTCATATCAATCAATCAAATGATAAATTGAAAAGTAAAAGCCATCAAAAATGTTTAAGTAAATTAGAGCATTCAAATGCTACACGGTCAGCGCTTGCAAAATTCTAATAGCAACATTAATAAATTTATGGTGATTAAGTTCGCGTATTAATGAAGCCATTAATTAAAGCTCACCACATCCTGAATTGTGTCTTGCACATTTAATTCCACTACCGGTTTTATTAAATCATTCACTGAATCGTTGAGTAATTCAGTGGATGGTGGTGTTGTATATGAGCTGATATCAAATAGTCCTCCTTGTCCAAAGAATCCTAATGGTCCACCTGATGGTCGATTATCATTTTGTCCGATTGAACCTAAACCACCGCCATTACCGAATGGTCGATGTGGTCGATGACCTGTATCACCACCCACGGTGTTATGAGTATCAAGTGGTACACATCCATAGCCACCGATTGGATTATAAACTTGTTGGTGATTTGTGTCACTTTGTACTGGACTTTGGGCTGGATAGCCTCCTTGTGGATAACCAGCTTGTGGTCCCAAGAACAAATTTAAATCCCAAAATGTTCTACCCTGAACAGTTGGAGCACTTCGTAATGCCTTTTGATACAGTGGAATTGGTATACACAAACCCGAGTAGTATGGGCGTCGTCTACGATGGTTTCTTCTATTCTCGATGTCATATCCCTCGTATTTTGAATTAAAATCATTAAATGGTTTTCTTGTTGTTGTAGTTGTCGTTGTTGTTGAGGTTCTTCTATATGGATTTTGATAATCATTTGGCGGTGTAATACCTTCGTTACTTTGACTTGTTGCAAAATCATTAAAATCAACGGCATCATAACTATGACCAATTCGGTTATTTGTTAAACGATTAAATTCTGCATTTGGTCTATTATAAATATTTTCTGGTCGTCTAGTATTATAATTATTTCCATTATAGTTAGATGATCCACTATCTGGCCATGATACAGGTACTGAGATTGGTGATGCATTTATTTGTTTAAATATCACAAACAGCCACAAATGTTTAATCTACAATATTTTAGGAATTTTGGTATTAAAATTGTAATAATTTGAATTAAATTCGTTGTAAAACACACCAATTTTAAATACATTTTGATTAAAATTAATTTAAATGTTCACTTTGATTATGATGAGATGTTTAGTAACCGATGTTGTTTTTGGTAAAATAATCCAACTATTCGCGTAGATTGACCACTGTTAACTGTTTGTCTCTTTGATTTTTAATGCAAAATTATAACATTTAATTTCACATTTAATATTGATTATCATTGTATTGGAGAAATGGTCAATACATATCAACACCATTGTATCATCTATTAGACCATAAAGTATTCACCTACTGAACATATGAGATGAAAGTGAAATCATATACCGTTATGAATACACAAATAAAACCACAATTATGCAATTTCTTTTTATTTTAATGATTTTGCCAAAAATATATAAAAATTCATTGTAATAATACTCCGCCATCGTCTGTGATTTATTCGCCCACGATATAAAGCAATGCGTTGAAGCGTTTCACCTGACCACTTTTGTTGTATTAAAAAAATACACAAAAATCATTCGCAACACGATATTTGCCATTTCAATTCAAACTCCCATTTAAATAGTAATTATTCACTGTAATGATTAAGATTCTTTACAAATTTTAGGTTTTTTTTGTTGTAATTTCAATTGAATTCCAGCCATCCGTTGAAACAATTATCATTACAAATGGCAGTGTACATAGTAAAACTAACAAAGATGATACAATGAAACTATTAAAGGTTACAAACAATTCCAGACACATTGAATATTACACGGTAGTGTTAAAGTAAATCTTCTCATAAATTATAAATAATAAAACAAATTATTATTATGACATATTACATCGAATGCATTTCAGTTTTGATTTATACAAGATATAGATTGTACACTGCGTTAAAGGTGCTAAACGATATTCATTGATCGAATGGAAAGATGAATGAATCATCCAGGTGAGGTCGATCACTGACCCAATTTACCTGTTTTTTTTTTTGCTTCTTATTCGTTTTGTTTCAAATATGTCTTTTACTACTTTGGGACAACTATCACTTTCATAACATTGATCTAATGATTAAATTTATACAATGGAAATATTTGAATGAGTAATTATACAATATTTTTATTGTCTTATAGTTTTATAAGAGAGGTTGGGATACAATAAAATAATAAACAAAATATGAACAAATTAACAAAATTGTAACAGAACAGAGATTCAATTTCTTTGGTCAATCTCATTGTGTGGATGTGGTTTAATGGTATCCATAACCACCATATCCTCCATGACCATAACCTCCGTATCCACCATATCCAGGACGGTGTCCATATCCACCATAATAACCTGGACGATATCCACCATAGCCACCATAACCGCCATGGCCATAGCCTCCATGTCCATAACCTCCGTGACCGTAGCCTCCATGTCCATAGCCACCGTGTCCATATCCACCATAACCACCGTGGCCATAACCGCCATATCCTGGTCTATAGTATCTATAATAAATATTTAATCTTGATTCCATCTATTCATTGAATCTTTTATTTAATAAAAGACTCCTTACCCTGGACCACCATATCCACCGTATCCTCCATATCCACCGCCGCCACCTAAGAGACCACCAAGTAATCCATAACCACCAATGGCTGAGGCTGCAGCAAATAATACCACAAATATGGCAACGAATGCCTAAAATTCAAATTCAAATATCTTTTAATAAATCCACTCTACATCGACTTTTACGAATAACAAACTTACAATTGCACGCATTTTAAAATGATTTTTTTCTTGTTACTTTTGTTACACTTGAAATCACATAGAAGACTGATCTATGCGACACTTGATTCTGATCAATTTATATAGAAACGAACACCGCTGGTATGAACTAACCCCCAAATAACTGGGGGGCTTCCAACTATACAAAAACTACCAGCTGATGAATATACCTTATTTCGGCCGATTATTATTTCACATAATTACCATAATAACCTTCAGTAATACAGAAAGAAATAAAAACATTAACAACTTTACTTGAATTCATATTTTCTGTGTCTGCCCATCTAAAAAAGAGTCTATGGAATCTCGATGAATCTATAATTTCTTTTATTTAAGGCAATCAATTAGTAATTAGATGAAATTGGTTATAATAAATGTTGTCATTTGAATGAATGACTAGATAAAGATATTTGGATGCTGTTTGTCCAGATATAGAAATTGATTAAGTTTATTATAATTATATAAGCGAGAGATACCTTCGATACTAAATAGTAAATGATTCATCTGGGAATTTTGAATGACATAAAAAGTATAAATTAATCAATTTTTGGTTATTGTTTTGAATTGATACTATGAATAGCCTCTTAAATCACAACTCAGCTAGTTGTATAGCAGTTTCTTTTGCTTTAAATATTATCTCAATGGTGAAGGTAGGTAAAAGTAAACTTTTTGAAGAACAAAAAAAAATGGAGTAAATTCATTTAAATACCGTGTAATGTCAGCCCGTAAATAAGACGATAAGCAAAAACGCAGAAATCAGTCAAAATAAAGGTCTGATCAAGATGTAAATAAAAGCATTGGTCATCATCAAGGTCATATTGTTACAAGGTGTATGATTTTGGCAAGTAGCTTACGTTTTGTTTAATTTTACGCATCGTAGTTGTTTTAGGTGTTGCTAAATTGTCATGCTACGTGGATTCATTCACTTTTTAAAAAATCGTTCGCGATTCAACGGAAAAATTCTTACATAATTCAGATCATTGTACGAAGGTTCAAAAACAATATTTGTTGCAAATAAAACTGTAGCAAAACAATAAAGTTCTTCGTCAAGGGCTTTATCCCAGACCAACGAATAAGTGTTAATTAGCGAGTCTACGGAATTAATAAAATCCGGTGGAGAATCTGATGCCTAAAGAGACGATTATGGCATTGACATTTGAATAAGATTTTGTTTCACAAAACAATAAAATGTTCCGTAGGTACATGCGAATTTAATTTGCTAATAAAGAGTTAAGGTCATCCACCCACTAACTGATATAAGATTAACTGACAAAATAAATGGGCCAAATCTTATATCACACAAATGCACTTGACCCTCCTACAATTAATTAATTTGTATTTTGTGATTTAATTTACCTTTCTTTTTCCTTATTTTGTTTCAGGTGAAACGAAATGATTTTAATCGCTGGATTAACTTTCATAACAAATTGGTTTTTGTGTCTTTTTTAAATCGAACGAGTGATACAATGAATATTCCAGCAACTAATACAACACAACGAGTGAATGAAGCAAACATAAACAAATAATTTTAAGTTTTGTTGAATGAATATCATTTCTGGTATTCGGCATCATCTACCGAATTGTCCAAAAATAAAAGTCCACAGGTGATGAAATTTTTTGGGTCAAACATAACGTTGTTGGATTTTAACAAATCAGTATCATTTAGTCATTGTATTTCTAAATACGTTCGTTACATGATTAACCACTAAACGCTGTTACGATGAAGTTATCAGTTGGATTATTGTGTCTGATTGTTGGTAGTGTAAACAGTGCATCTGATTCATGTGGTATTCAAAGCACATCACATAAGGTGTAATGGCATAAGAATAACATCAATTGAATTGTACTAATAGCTCAATGTTTTCTATTTTTGTTTATGTTTTGTCGTAGATAACAAACGGAAATAAAGCGGCCATTGATGAATACCCTTGGATGGCATTATTGGGTTTCATAACACCAGGTCGTTCAACTATATTTTGGGGTTGCTCTGGTTCATTGATTGGACGACGTAGTATATTAACAGCAGCTCATTGTGTTGATGATTTGGCAATCAAAACTATTGGTGAATTGCAAGTGGATTTCATTTTTTTGTTGTTAATTTTATGTTTAAACTTTAACCTGTTTCATATGGGAAACACATTCCGGATTTTTAAAATTAATTTTGTTTGTTTCTTTTTAATGTTTGCTTCATTAAAGACGAACGATACGATTAGGTGAAACTGATTTACAAAATAATCCTGATTGTTATTCAATTGAAAATGGTGATAAAGATTGTGCTGATCAACCGATTGATTTTAGTTATACGGGTAAGTGAGCCATGGTATTGGTTGAATGTGATTGTAACTGATGAATGAAATTATTTGTAGAGATAAAAATTCATCCGGAACGGAATTCACAAACTCGAATAAATGATATTGCGTTGATTATATTGTCAATGGATCCACCATTATCGGATTTTATTTATCCAATATGTTTACCATCAAGTGTTACCGTACCGAATCTTGAGCATCCGAAAGCAAAGTATTTTGTAGCTGGATGGGGATGGGTGATACAAAGTACGTAGATTTATCGTGTGTTGATTAATAATTGAAGTTGTTTTCTTTAATTATTTGAATTGTTCAAATATTTTTTAGGTGTTTCAAGTACTACTAAACTACATATAAATGTACCATTGGTGACGAATGAACAGTGCCGGATTGATTTTAGTAATTCAGCGATTGATGATGAGCATTATGTATGTGCTGGTGGACGTGATAAACAGAATGCCTGTAAGGGAGATAGTGGTATGTATCTCTTGTTGAGTTTTGGTACTTGTGTTGGAATTATAATAATGTTTTATGATTTATTTTAGGTGGTCCTTTGATGTATACGGAAAATGGTCAGAAGTGGACGTTGGTGGGTATCGTGTCGTTTGGTCCAGCTGCTTGTGCTAACGGTAAACCAACGGTGTTTGTGAAAGTTAGTCAATATTTGCCTTGGATTAATACTGTAATTCGCTGAAATAAATGATTCGTTCGACATGCAATTTCGTGGAGTGCGTATTCTTATAGATGAACTTGATTATGTTGTATTGATTATGAAATTATGAGAGAATAAATTAGTTTATCCACAGTTAAACTTTACCATGATGGTCAAATCGATTTCACTTTCAGATGTCTGTTTTATCTTTAGAATTTCAGTTCGTAATGGAAGTTTTTCCATTTTAAAACTTTTCAGCATCATAGAATTTAATTTTTAGCCTTAAGTTTTCAGAAGGATACTTTCTCTTCTGGTGTTAATGGTTGCCTGATCCAAAATATCCAATTTGGTCGGAAATTTTCTGAAAAACTGGAAAATTTTCAGAAGGATACTTACCGCCTGATGTTATGTTCGCCTGTTCCAAAATAACTAACTTGATCGAAAATTTGGTTGAAACCAGAAAAAAGATTTCAATTTGTTTTCTGCAGAATTGTAACAGGCGACCATAAATGCAACAGGAAAATTCACAAAAAACAAAATTAGCCGAAACCGTCAACCGAATTGGCTTAGCTGAAACCTACCAAATGTAATCCAAACCCACCAAATCTTTTTCGCGGCGCAATTTTTAAATTTCTTTTTTTTTTTTATATTTATATTTTTTTTATTCTTCTAGCTCCATAAAGCCATAATTACAATGAATGTAATACAGCATAAGTATCTGTACATTATATGTATTATTATATTTTGTATACATTATTATAGTAGCAGTTTCAGTTTTGTGATACACATAATTCATTTCTAAAACTGATCTTCAGTAATATTGAAAATTATAATAAACTAAAATTTATACAAAAAAATCGGTTTAAGATCAACTTAAACACCAATTAATATCAGTAAAATTGCCTTCTACCCTCTCTCACTATTATCTGGTTAACTTAAACAATAACAATTTTAATTTATGTTTTGAACCAATAAGCAAAATCATAATATTCAAATAAATATCTACTTAAAAAAAAAGAACAATTCATGAACTGTGTCTTAATAAACACAATCAAATTGATAGTGTTAAAACAAAAAACAAATTCTATTAACATTAACTGTTATGCTCTCAGTATATGCATTTTTGCATTTTGAATTTTGAAAAACATATTCATCAATTAAAATGATTAGTTTTACTTACATATACCTTTTTTTTAAACACAACTAACAAATTTCACAGTTAATTATTTATAATTTCATTAATTTTTTTAAATTGGTAATTTTACACAAAAAATTTGTTTGGTTTTGTCACGTTATCCTATAAATTCCTGTGGCATATTATTCATTATATAAATATTTTTATGTATCCATTTAATAAAGATTGTTGATAACTATAGATACCTTAATCATTTTCTTTTTGTTTAAGAAAGTATACAATTATTATCATTAGTTTAAAGATAAGGTTCTGACAAAACTTCTAGCTACGTACATAAAATTGTCTTCATATTTCTATTTTAAATAAAACGTTTCATTATAACAACATTACAAATTTTTGTTGTTAAATTAATCATTCAGAAACGAATTTCAACTATACATTTTAACGTGGTGTGGTATAGTTATGTAGGCCATCAATATGTTTATAAATCAAATGAAATATAAATTTCACAAAAGTATGTCAAAATGTTAACAATTATATCCTCCAATTATTTCATTACTTATCAGGATAGAATGGTATATAAATAGTTTTTCAAATAGAATCAACAATTGATAAACAAATTATTTAAATTATATAATAAACAACAACAATAATATCATTATGCATTTCACACGATTGGAATATTTCTTTCTTTGTTAAAATAATTTTAAACGTGCCACAATAATAAGTGATTTGTGCTATCCTCGCGTCCCGCCACCTCACTCAATGGATTTGAAATTGCACTACGGAAATCTTCATAGCCATCACCACCTGATATAATCAATGTATTTGATTGTTCCAATGATTTATTCTTTGAATGCCTAAAAACAGAAGAATAGTATCAGTAAACATTAATTCAATTCAAGGTATCCAAAATACTAACCGTTTATTTCTTCTTGAAAATATTTCATTTGTTCGATCATTCTCAACAAATGTTAAAAATCTAACATGACCAGTATGACCATAAGGAATGCCAGTTACAATTGGTTGTTGTGAATTATTGCCACTTGATAATTTGCCTAAGTTTGATGATGATATTGTCAATAATACACCAGCACTGGTACCAACCCATATCAATTCTTTACATGACAACAATGATGTTATGCGTAAACATGCTGCCTTATGTTGTCTTATTATGTCATCACAATTCGCTAACATTTTATTAACTGCTGGTGCCATATTTACTTCCAGTACTTGTTCATATGATGTTGAATGAAAACACTTTATTATAGCTGAATGCTGTATCGATATCCATACAAAATTATTAGCAACAGCCATATGTGTTATAGGTTTCGATTCAGTTGATATTTGTATTTGATTTTCCACTTGTAATGTAGTTGTATTCAATACTTTTATAACACCTTGTACAGCACACCATAATTTACCATTAACATTTGATAGACGTGTAACTGGACTAGTGACAGTACCCAATGATAAATTTAAGGGAGATGTTGTGTTCCAGCCACCGTTCTCTCTTAAGTAGACACATATATCACCATTGGCCAATGATACAAACACTCGATTATCTAAGTATCTAAAATAATTAATAAACAATATTCAATGTCATTATGTTCCATCGTATACTACTAACAATATATTCATAGCGATACTTACAATATTGAGAAAACAGCACTCACGTGTTGGATTTTAATTTTATTCTTCTTTATACGAATATTATCGGTGCAATTGTATACATGAATGGATCCATCTTCGGTACCCAACCACATTGTTGATTGTGAACAGACATCAACTTCATCACTATTTGAATCACGCTGTTGATTACCCATCGCCGGACTAGATGCACGTTTAAATTCACTCTCTGAATCTTCACTTGAACTTGAATCCAATTGTATATTATTTGGATCCAATTTCCTAATTGATTTTTTATCAAAATTCGGACAACTTGAATGACTATTAACTGTACTGCTACGCGATACACGTGATGATCCAGATGGATTACTTAATGTATCAGCCAGTGATAAATTATCTGCTCTACAGTTTCTAAAACAAAAACACATACACATTTCATTTCATTTTATTATCAATTAAAAGTGAAAGTGATTTACGTTTCTTCAGCTGGTATAGATGCTACACATAAAATTCTCGCATTGCAGACACCATTGCAACTGGTGACTGTTGGTTCTGGCCGTAAACTCAAAACACAAACTTGACCCACATAACCGTCACTGTTACACACCCAAACATCCCTTTGGCTACTTAATGTTGGTGATGCACAAGTGAATTGTAAACCAGCACGGGTCTTTCGTATTGGTATTGATGTTAGGAACTCTGGTATTGGCATACGATCCATGGTTGTAGCTAAAATTAATTCATTTTTAAAATTACCATTACAATATCAATTACCAGAGTGAATTGTATTCAATCAATTCACATACCTAATCGCTGTTTAGCATCATTGAATACCTCCTCCCAATGAGTCCGTTTATCTGGCTTTGAAAATTGTATTGCCATATTTTGTATACCATTGTTTGGTGTTTGTATTGTAAATTCCAATAAACTTAATTGTGTTTCATTCTGTTGTCGTTCCGTTAATTGTTTTTGTAAATCACGTTGTAGTTCACGCACCGAATCTTCTAATCCTTGATGTTGACATCTAATAATAAAATTGAAATTCATAATTGATTTACCGTTTTTCCATTAAATAATAAAAACCTCCCGATCAATTTCATGGTAGCGTATACTTACTTTAATGTCACAACTATTTCTGATATTTGTTGTAGTTTATTACCATCATCATTTAATGATTCGATTTCTTTGATAATTTTTCGTAAATTTTCGTCTTTCGCTGAAATTGAATAAAATAGAAAATTTGATTAAAGTTATTGGGTCTCAAACCAATTGTAAATATTATCAAAATGAAACGTGCATTTCGCTTCTCTATCAAACAGATAACGTACAATCAATAAACTTCTATTGAATGATAATTATTTTCAGAGTCATTGATAAAAGTTAACAAAAAATCATATCAGTGATAGATAACTGATGTACATTACAGGTTAAATCATTATTTCATTAATCCCGTGATTAGTTAAAAAATTTTCGTGGTTAACAGCTGGTCATATAAACTGTTCTCTTTACTTGGAATCAATTTCCTTAACCTTGTCAATTTGTGATCCGTAGTGTATCCAAACTAGTTCATGATGAGTGAAAATTTAAAATTCATAAATTCATTATTTACAAAGAATTTAATTGAAAGACAATACGGTTTAAATGACGTCAAAATTAAGAAAGTAACAATAGAACAAGCCAGTGAAAATCCAACACCACAAATAAGATCATCACTACATCGTTTACTTATTCAGTAATAATAATTCAACATGTTTTCTATGCTTATGTTTATAATATTCAGAAATCATTTAGAGAACCGTTTTATCATAATATTTTATTTCATGTTTCATAATTGATATTTTGTCACACAGTTTCACGGCACAGGGGGTAAATGATGGAAATTTTGTTGGCATAATCAAATTGAAACCAACAAAGGGTGAGATTAATGAGGCCTACACTAAATCAAATATGTTCGAGAAAGAACTAACCATTTATAAGGACATCGCACCCAAAGTTGTTGAATTACTTAAACCACTCGGCGGTAGAATTGAATTTATTCCAACGTAAGTTTATTACATTTTATGGCATTTCATATTTATCAATCATACATATAACATAATAATCAATAACTATAAGTACATTTCATAGAACACTCATATCCACTATCAGTCAATTATTCGTTATGAAACAATCTAATCCGATATGAAACAATTAACCGTCTTTTATACGATGCAATCAATGTTTTTTTTTATCATTTGGCGCATAGGCTCTATACATCGGGTGAATATCCGACTAGTTATCTTATATTGGAAGATATGACGGAGACCAGCTATGCATGCGAAAATTCAGCACTGGGATTTGATTTTGAACAAAGTAAATTTATTTTGGAAAAATTGGCATTTTGGCATGCAAGCACCGCTAAATTGATTGAAGATGTAAGCATTACAATGCACAATTATAATTCCATACAGTGTATACATTCATCTCATTACAGAATAAGATTCCGAAGCAAACCTTCTCAGAGGATTGCCTTTGTTCAACAAATCCAACCGCTGCTATGCACATTGAACAAGCAATAATGGCTTTCATTGAGAATAGTATGAATTTGGGTATTGATGCCAGTATCGCTGATAAAGTTAAAGCATTCGCACCAAAAGCTTTCCGAAAAGCCGTTGAAATAAATTCAAATCATCTGAAAGGCTTCTGTGTTTTAAATCATGGAGACTTTTGGACCAATAATATTCTTTTGAAATACCATGGAACCGAATTGGCTGACGTTATATTTGTAAGCATCACTGAATTACACATCATTTAAAATTACAATTAACTACTGTTTAATTATCTTACAGATTGACTATCAAAATTCTTTTATTGGTTCACCAATAACTGATCTCATTTATTTCTTTACATCATCAGTTGCTGAAGACATAATAATTGAGAAACGTGATGAATTACTTTATTCATATTACACAACATTATCATTGATGTTAAATAAATTAGAATATAAAGGTAAAACACCTTTATTATTGGATTTCCAACTTGAATTATTAAAAAATGGGCCACTAGAAGTTATATTTGCATTAACAACTGGCCCATATCTTCGGTCACCCGATAATTATATTCAACCATCCATTCAACCACGAATTGATACAACAAATCAATTGAATCGTGATAAAGCAGCGCCCGTATTAAAAAATCATTCAAGTTTATTACAAAAACAAATCAGTTATTATGAATGTCTTGGTTTATTAGACTGGGGACAAGCTGATAGTAAAGTCAAAGGATTAATGCAAAACTATCAACGCGTATAAAATTCCCTTATTTGTGTTTGTTGTTTCATTTAAATATGGAACACACAGTTCAATATTTACGTTCCAATTAATTGTATTTCATATATATTTATCAAGAAAATATACATAAATAATTAGTTTGAACTAAATTCGTTTAACTTACTTTTAACAATCTCCATTTCATCAAGCGATACCTTCATTAAGAATTTATATTTATTTGTATCTAATGTTGATGCCACACTACCTGGACAGGTGCTACAATAAAACAAAATAACAAAATTATAATCAATAAAATTATAATTAACTAATTGAAATATTATATTCTATATGTAATTTCCATTTATTGAACACTTACGAATTAGGTTTCCGTATTGTACCACTACGTCTTTTAATACTCGTTATAATAAGAATATCATTGAATAAAAATATACCACGTTCTTTGCGTGCCGCTTGACCTGATGGCATTGTAACTAAATCGAATAATAAAAATTGTCGATCGATTGCTACTAAATCAGAAACACCTTCAATTACGCCCTGAAAATTGAATATACAAAACGAACATACACGTTTGATGGTGTTATTAATAATTCTATTCTAGTTTCAAATTACTAGTCCAAATTGTATTACCTCTAATTCTCTTAGCGATGATTCCCGTTGTCCACTTTCTAATGCTTCACGTTCTTTACAATTCAGATGTAACAGAATATCATGAACCAATTTTATGGCATCACTTAATGGATGATGATCTGGATGATCTTCATCCGTATGTTTTATCAGTCTTGATAAAATTAATTCATAGCTAAAACAATAAACCAAATTAATTTCATCCGTATTCAAACAATAGACTCTTGTCATTTACTTTGGAAATTTCTGTACTGGTTTGATAAGTAAATTGTCCAATGCCAATTTTCCTTTATGTTCACGTGCCATTGCCGATAAGAATTTAGCAAATGCAGGCCTTGCTGCACTCACCGATCGTATTGTATTCTTGGCCCTATTCCAATTATTAACAAATAATGTGTATGTTTCTAGGACCGTTGTCTTTGAAAACTACAAAATAATAAAATTTTCAGTACAAATTTGATTAATTTGAAAATAACTATCACTTACTGCTTCAATGAATGCATCACCAACTTTTTGTAATGGTTCCCATGCATCCAAACGTCGTTTTAATTCATCTAGAAACCGTTCATGGATATTTAATATTGCTGGTACCATAAAAAATATTTCATCAACCATTTGTACATCAATAATACCAGCATGTTCATTTGACTTAAGTGGATTCAAATATTTCTAAAAAATTAATTGTTAAGCATTTCATTAATGTCTTCCAGATTTCAATAATTAAATACAAAATTAATTTAATTTTCAATAAATATAACTCACCGTCACTATTGTTTGTAACGATTCCACATACGATTGTTCTGTATTAAACAATTCAATCACAACATGTGTACGAGTATCCTGAAACGAAAAAACCAAAAACAAAATTAACAAATAAACTAATGAAAATCAAAGTGAAATGTTAACACACTTGCATAGTTCATAATGCGAATAAATAGATAAATAAAAAATAGGACATGATGCTGTTGCATGCATCATTTCATGGAATTCTAATGGCCTTTCATTTGATTAAAAGACCATTCAATATTTTCTCCAAATCCCACACCCAACCCCATCCATATAAATATCACCTTTTATATAAAATATACACAGTTACTGAACAATATGAGACAAAAACTAACGAGAATGAACGCAGATAGATAATCAAATTATAAACTTCAGGTATACGCTTTGTTTCTCACAATAATTTAATAATGTCAATGTTTTATAGAACACTGTTATCCATACCAAAGTGAACTACATTTAATAAAATGTTAATAATAACAAAAAAAAAATAAAATAATAATCAACCAATAGAGTTATAAAAACATTATATCATTGGCCATTAAAATAAAACATTTTTATAAAGTCAATTTGTTTCTGTTGCAAACAATTCATAGGTACCACTTACATCATCATCTGTGAAATTCCATTTATTTAAATGTTCTGTTGTATGTGATAATTTAGCGATATTACCGCCAACTAATGAAGGACGTTCAGGATCATCTTCGGAATCTGAACACAAACTATTTAAATTTGTTAATACCGTACCGGATGACGTTGTATCAGTTGTATCTGTTTTATTACAAATTCCACTAGTTGAATTATTATTTGTTTGATAACTGGTCGATGTTGTTTCAGAAAAACTTAATTGTTTATGTAAATTTTTTAATGAACCACGTGACATCGTTTACCAATTATTTATTCACTCTCTATCTGGTTTAATACAATTACATTAATCAAATATTATTCACGTTATTATTGTCCCGGTCTATCGTATAACACAAGTAGATGTTCTTGTTATTCTAAATAAATCGGAAAATGTTCACAAATCAAAATCGCTACCTTTACACGTTCACATCAATCAACAATTTTATAAATGAAAATTTCGTTTTGAGTCAAAAAACAAATATTTCACTAACAGCTCAAAAACACCCAAACTGTTGATCTTTTCAATTAAATTAGAATTTAAAAAAAAAAAAACAACACTCAAGATATTGAAAACCTCAATCTTAGACTTTTCCATCTATAATGTGTAATTGAACAATTTGAAAATTGATATTATACGGGATTTTGTGTATTTTAAATACAATTTACTCTGATTCTTGTTACACCATCTCATTATTGGATTTTCAGTAAATATTCGTCTAATTGATTTCACATGTAATTCAAACTGTATGTGCAATTAGACAATAAATTGTCTATAACATATGTTTTAGCGGCAATTTAACATAAATCAAATTATTTGCATTTTAAAGGAACACCATAATCTTATTTCGATCTTGTATTAATTCATGATTGTTTTTTCAAAATCTATGATCGAAATTATATATTTTATTATTTTTCACAAAAATATTCTACATTAGAAATTTAAGTAATCCCATGGAAGCATTAAAACAAGAAAATTATTTCTTATTGAAAATGTAAACGTTTGATTCACATTAAATTGATTCGCGAAATACATAAAATAGAAACTTAAGATTCCAATGTTCTACGATCGAATGATTTACGTATGATAATTTGATACTAAATATGAGAAAATAAAAACCTTGGATACATCATTTAGTTCGTCTGTTGTAATATACTCTCATATAGTCCAAATATCACAAATAAATTTTCTTCCGTTTCCACATCAATTATAAATTAATTGTATTCTGATTCCCAATAGAACACAAACAATTATCGTTTAGAATTCTATCTCTCCCTCTATGTCTCTGTTATATTGAACTTAAGGTATCAAACTGAGAAACGTATTACGATTACGTGTACGTAGGTTGTTAAATTGTTTCCCAATAAAAGCAACGGAGTAAAAAACATTGAAATTACGCGGTTTCAAAATTATTGATAATATCGAATCAATTTATTCCTTATTGGTAGACGTAATCCTTGAATCAATTATAATATCAATCGTACTCGTAATTTCTTTACATAATTCGTTTCTCCTTTACTTCCAACTATTTGTTGCTGTTGCTCAACATAATCAAATGTCTAATACAAAAATGTTTTTCCGAGCCCAGACTTTTTATTTTCGTAATAAATAGAAGGAAAAAGAAAATACATAGTTAACTACACTGCAGAAGTTCTATAGCATAAATTCAATTATTTACTGGCCATGTTTGCACACGTGTCAGAATTACATGGTAATTGTACCAAGCTGATTTCAGATGCTTATGAATACAATTACTTCTGGCGCAATATAACACGAAAATTTAATAAAAACGATTATATCTTGAGTCTTGTTATTCATTGAACAGTATCTATCACTGAAGTGCTAATCAATACACAAGAATCCATTTAATCAGTTCTCTCTTCGAGCATCATTTTCAATTCTGATGGAACCAAAGGACTCTAATGTCCCCAAAATCATCTTTCAGTATAACATCTCATTATCACTGAACCATTCATATTAAAATGATGAATAATTAACTAAAACTTTGAACAATAACATACGGATAACACAACCAAAACTACTTGTTTTAACGTATTTTCAACCAAAAGAATGTAATTAAATTTAATTATTTGTTACATGTAATCATCTTATATTTATCACTTTAATAAATAGGAAATATTTTTATTAAAAACCAAAGCCATATTCAACCGAAATAAAAACCATAAAATAAAACACCTTAGTTTATACTCGTTTTTTTCACTTATAATGGTGAAATGGCCGTCAACCCGGGATAAAATATAAAAAAAAATTTCTTTTTTTTCTCATGTATTAGATTCAAAATAAAAAAAAAGAAATACTTTTTTTTTTATTGAGAGAGAAAAATTATAACACAACAAAGAAAAACCGATATTAAGTGTACCGCTGTTATTCAAACACTGAAAATCCAAAATACTATGTAATTCACATTTATATAATTTGGCATTGAGAGATGACTTAAAGCATAATCATATTTGAATATTGTGAGAATGAAAACTTCTATGGCACAATAAAACGGAGAAGAGAACATTTTTTTTTTCAGAGAAGAAAAATTAAAACATGGCTGGTATGATACCACACACAACAGAGCACAGTTTCTACAGACTATTTTGTTTTCTCTCAATTTTTCTCCACTGGAAAATTTATACGTCGTTCTTTATGGTACAGAAGCAAAACGAAAATGAACACCAAATTTTCCGCCTGCTTCCCTTTACACGTTTCTCAACATTTCAAGGCATTGGAAAGGAACTAACGAACAACAAGAATTAAAAACAAAAAAAAAAAACAACATAATAGTACAGTAAACAATTACGAGATACGATAAAAGAAAAACACAAGAAAAAATTGAATAAATTTTTTTTTCCTTCATACGCAGTGTGGTTAAAAGGAAAATCATGAATGAGAAAATCTTCTATTGCGCTTGCTCTCAAATTATTTTTTTTTTTTCTCATTTCAATTTCGGAATTTATGTGTACATTTCGTTTATATATTTCCATGTTCTATTGATGTGATGCCCCCACATACAATACACTGTGTTCACTATTTTTCATTTCCCAAATACCAGAAAAAAAGCAATAAGTAAACATTATAACGTTTGAATATCAAATATTATTCTCTCTCTATTGCACTTGTTGCACATGTAACACTAAATTTGTATGTTTGTACTGTGTTTCTATCATGTTTTACTCGCTTATTAATTTTTAAAAACTCATCTGGACTAACCTCCTTACGTTTTTAATTTTTTTTTTCGCAATTTTGTTTTCTTTTTAATTATTTTTATAACTCATGTTAAGGACAAGTCATCTATATTCATAATTCATTGGTAATGTATTATTTTATGATGGATCCAATTAAATTAATGGGATCCGAATTGAACAATAAATATTTCGTCTCAACTGTGTTTTATAGACGCAATTCATAGTTTTATGATATACTAATGCAATTATTTTCATTTGCCAAACGATATTTAATATGAATTATCGAACCGTCAATTATGTACGTGAATGTATAATGTAGTTACTTTCCTTTATAACGCAAAAATTATGGAAAAATATTGTTTAAGGATCGACAAGAAATGCATAATTTAATAGACTCACCAGACATTTAATAACAGCCAATGGTAATCCATTTTGTGCCATTTGATAGCATTCACTAGCCAAACGTTCATTGGAACCTTTTAATAATTCCGCCAATATTTGTGGTGTTGTTTGTAAATGCATTTTACTTGTATCCATTATTTGTTGTTCGGATGATGAACGCTGGTTAAAGCCCAAACGACGAATTTCCTCGAGACTACGTTTTGGTGTTTTATCACCACTTTTTGATGTATTACGTTTTAGTTGTTTGTCTGGTACTTCAGATGATGCCCGTTTCGGTGAACGATCTCTTAATACCGAATTTAATGAAATCTTTTTATTATTTGATTGGGCTGTTACCGGTGTCGTTGTTTCCACATTACTTGGTGTTCTTTTATATGCATTTTGTATAGTTTGTGATGTTGTGTCCAATAAATCCATTTGAGCCGGAGTTGATGCAGCTCTTACATGACTCGGAATAGGCAGTTGGCCAGTTTTTCTATTGTTTCTGTTCCGTATTAATGAATCATCTTTGGTATCAGTTATATTCCTATTTGCACTAAAATAGAAATATTTTAATTAGTTTTTTTTATTATTATTTAAATTATTTGAATGTTATTTTTATAACTAAAACAATAAAATAAGTGGCAATGAATAATACATTCTTAATGTATTTTAAGAAATATATACACAATGTCTTACCTGTCAACTCGATTCAGTTCGGTTAATAATTCATCGTAATGTAATTTAGTTGTTTTCTTCATCTCAGCTTCTAACATTTGACCATAAGGACCTCGTACTGGCCGTTTTGAATATCGTTTTAAATCCATATCAGATGGAGCCGGTGACTGGCTACACCTATCTCTTGGTGTTGACGGTGTACGATCACTTTCATTGTCTGACGCTGATTCAGATCGTAAAAATAGAATATTCTTGTGTGTTTTCAATGCTGAACTATTTGCTTGTGTGTTACCATCATCTTTCTCTTCTGAACTTTGGCACGAAAGACTTTGACGCCGTGTCGATGTACCACTTGATGTTGGCCAAATCGGTTTCATTAATTCTGAATCAGGTGTAAATACCCCCGACGTATTCAATTCACCCGTCACCTTTGGATTTTCTTCATCCGATAGACTTATACCGGTCTCCAACTTGAGACCACCAATTTTATCCATTTTCTCAAGACGACGTTGTGATGATTTTTTACAACAACTTAAATTATCTGTATCACTATCATTTGATTGTTTATTACATTCACTAGTTTGACAACACCATGTCTCATTATTAATTTCTTTCACCTTATCTATTGCTGGCCATTGTATATAAATTCCATTACGACGTTTTGACTTATCGATACGACGTCGCTCGTCACCACTAATATTCTTTTTGGGGGTCTCTTCACCTTGTTGTTCTTGTTCAAAATTTGGTTTAACCTCATTACTATGCCGTTTACGCACCTCAACACGTCCAGTTTGATGTTCACCAACTGTACAACTGTCGTCATTTTCACAATGTTTAATATTTTCGGTGCATTCGTTATGTGTTTCAGTGCTCGTTTTATTAATATTATCAAATGAATTATTCAAACTACCCGGTGTCACCGATATTGATGGAATTATCTCATTTTCTGGTGGTGTACCATAAATATCATCCGCATTACTATTACGTTTTCCGCTAAAATCAATCGAATCGATTGTTATAATCGGTTCATCTCTTTCATTTGATTTCTTATTAATATTCTCAATTATATCTGGTATGGATGAACTATTATCATTCTCATTTATTTCCATTATCATATCCAAGTTAAGCGGTATCGCATTATCATTCAACATTTCATTTGTATCCATTTCGGTTGCATCTAACCACTGTTCTTCTTGTTTTGTTGGATTCCAATCGCGTGGTACACATTCATACACTGGGACAGGAATTAAACAGGTTGTGGCTGTCTGCAGACATGAATCCTCCGGCGTTTGGATTGACAACACCTCTTCTTCGGGTAACGTTTCCAATGATGCTTGCACCACATTCATTTCGTTTGCCTTTGGCCGTATATTATCCTTTTCACCCTCCTCCATAATTATTGAACCACAACACGATAAATCATCAAATTGACCAATCGGACCATTTAATGGTATCCGTTGTTCTGTTTTATTTTTTTCTTTATCCATCCAAATTATACTATCATCGGTTGGATTCAAATCAACTGGAAATATTGTATTCAATGGACTATTGCTACGTGAACTACGTTTTCTTGGTAACGTTAAATTTGCATTATCCACTACTGATGGTTCTTTTTCACGTTTAAAACTTGCTTTTAGTGCATTTATTGTTGAACGTATATATTTACCAGATGAATAATCTACCTGAGAAAATGATGCACTACGAAATGGAATTTGTTTTTGTGTATACGAACCGATTATCGATTTCGATTCAACTTTTGTTAATGAATAGAGATCATCATCTTTCACTACATTATTTTTTAATGAATCATTCGTTTGACGATTATTTTTAACGGTCGCTGTTGTTGTTATTGTTGTTTCATCAATTGAACTACAATTATCTGAATTTTTAAAATGAAAATAATTTTCCAGATTTGATGCACTTGTGTTTGGCTTTAACGCACGATATAAACTACGTGCTAATCCTTTTGGCTGATCAAATATACTCGTTGTTGTATTATTATCTGTTGATTTTAAATTCGTTAAATTTTCGTTTAACGATTTCTTATTATTATTCATTAATTTTATTTCATTTGTATTTGTAATCGCATCCGATTTAACATCATTTAACGATACGGAATCACTATCTTGTGATTTATCAAGACTATTAGAATGTTTTAAACGTCTAGGTGGTGGTACCGGCGGTGGTTGTGGTGTTGCTGGCATTGATATACTTTGGTTTGATGTTATTGAATTTTTTAATTTTTCCGTCAACACTTTTAGACTTAGCGTCTTTTCAGAATATGTTGATGATGTGCGCGGCACATCTTTAACACGATCACATGTAATACGTTTATCTTCTGGAGGATTTGATGTTGCACGTCGTCCAAAACCTAATCGTTGCCATCGATCTGATGATGAGTGCTTCCGTTTTTCCATCTCAGTCTAAAAATTTCAATGAAAAAAAAAATACATTCATGGGATAAATAAGGCGTTAATTTTACATAAAGCAATAATTTAATTTCGTTAAATGAGGCTTGACCAATGCTATTCTCAATTATATAATTACTTTCAAATATGAAGAAATAACCCAAAAAAAGTATTTATATAATTTTTGTTTTATACTTGTTAAATTGAACATATGAAAAAGAAAATGTTTTAAAAAAAAATTTCTGTTCGAATTTTCTTTTTATTTTTCTTTTAAATATAACTCTCTGTATATTCATAAGGCTTTCTTAGCTAAAGAGAGAGCAAGCAGAAATAAAAAAAAAAAAATACTTCAGTAATCTTTCAATAATATTTTCTATTTGATTGTATTTATAAAACGTAACCAACTTTAATACGAAAATTCCTCTCATTTAGTAATTTATTTTTTTGTCTATTCAAATTATATAGGATGTTCTGCTTATTTATTTTCAAGCATTTTATTTTTTATATTCATTCAAATTGTATATAACATTTTAAGATGTAGAGAGAGAAGGAAAAATAATTTTGTTTTTTTTTTTTTGAATACTATAAATAATAATTTTTTTTTCTTTTCGTATCTTCATTCAATTTTGACTATCTATTTAGAATAAAAGAGATGGACTAATCTTATATTCTTGTAAGACTGAATCAAGAGGATCAAGCAAAAATTTAGTATCACGATTATTAAGTTTCTCACTTGGGAATAACCAGAAAACATAAAAATTTGGATAAGACACTTAATGAAGCTCATAATCTTTTATTGGGATGATAAAACATTAGATGTCGGAAAGAAAAGTTTTTTTTTTTTTTTTCTGTTTTTGATTGTGAAAATCTTTTTATTTGTATCATTTCAATAACAAATATAAAGAAAAACAGCAACAAGACATTGTTTTAACAAATACAAAAATAATTACCGAATGAAAATTCCTCTCTAAAACATTCAAATAATCATTTTTATAGGAAAAACACGAAAATTCTATAAATACGTACATTTACAGTTCACACTAATTGTGTGCAGACGAATTAATTTTGATGTATTCGATATTTTATTTCCTACATGATTACAGCATTCCCCCACTGTCATTAAGAGTTTTATCTCTATATTTGTCATAATCATTCGGCATTTCCCTTGTGTATTATATACTCAAAACAATTGTGAGTAAACGCATAATATTCATCAAGAGTATCATTAATACATTCTTATTTATACATAAAAAAAAAATAAAATCATATTTAAGTGGCTTAAATTATCCCACGATTATTGATTATGTACACAAATTACCACAAAATAATCTTATTTCATTCAATTAATACGGATCGGTATCTTTAAAGACCATCATTTTACTTTTCCTCAAAACCCACAAAAACAAAATACAAAAAACAGACAACTGAATGAATAATTTCTCCACACCTGTTTGCTTCAATTTGTTGTTATCTCTTTATATTAAATCAATGCGCCAATTATTTTATCTGATATGTAGATCATTTAATAAAAATTAATTTCATTTATTTTTTTTTTTTTTTGATATTTCATCTGAATTATTGTGAAATTTTATTCCAATTTTAATAATTTGCATTCTCCACAGATAAATTACATAAATTTACTTTAGGATTATGTTATCAGAAAACATCTGATACAATCATAATGTAACAGTCAAAAATCATTTAAAAATTTTGTGAGACAGAGAGAGGAAAAAATCTATAACATCAAAGTTATATTTATGACAACATAACATTAAATACTTAGCATGTTACCTTGTACTAAATATGAATAAAAACCAAACAAATAATCATGAAACAGAAAACTTATTCAGCCGTAACATCTAGATATTAAGACACATACAAATAATGTATCGAAATACATAAAAAAAAAAAACAGAAAATCTGGTAATGAAAAATTATTTTTAATGGCCAATGTATCAAGCAAAAAGGAAGAAAAATTTTCATTTCAACCGAGAGAAAAAAAAAAAAAGAAAAAGAAAAAGAAAAATTTATGAATATTTAAATGTGTTTATGTTTGAATGAACAAACACACTAAAAATGTAAAGTATCATCCATTCCACCATATAACAACATTTACGAGATTCAAGAGAAAAATTCAATGAAAATATGCACTGAGCAGAGCTCACCCTCCCAACCATAAAGAAAACACGTTCATATGAATAAATAAATGTTTATAGTTATTATTACTTACTTGTGTATTACTATCGTTCCGACAATTTTCACCCAAATCAATTGAATGATTTGTATTATTTGGTTGATTTTCTTTTGTTTTTCCACCGCCACTCTCCTTCTTATCCAATTTTAGAAATTTTTCTTTATTATCCGTTTTATCCAATTGTTGATTAACGGTTAATACCACATCATTATTGATACACTCATCACTTGAATAATCACAATTCGGTATATCATAATCTGGTTCACTGTCATCATCATCATCATCAATATTATTAATTAATAAATTTTCACCATTTTCACAATATGAATTTAGTTTAATGTCACCACCACAACTACTTATTTCTTTAATTTCATTCTCTTCAGTTTCAATTTCTTCTTCAACTTCTTCTAATATCACTGTAACTGGTAGTTTATGAAAATTTTCTATATTTAAAAAATTCGCACTACATTTCGTTCCAATATTTGTCGTTATTCCATATTGTTGTTGATTTTCATGTTGCTGTTGATACCAACGTTCTTCATCACTTTTATTAAATTCCTGTTGATGTTTATTTTTAATTTTTCGTACACCATCACCACCATCTTTATCATTATCGTCCTCCTCATCATTAACATTTTTATCTGTTTCATTCACAAATTTTGTCACCACCGGACCATTACCAGTTTTATTTAAATTATTATTTTTAAATACAAACAACTCTTCGCTATTTATAAATTTATTCACGTCACAGTAAACATCATCATCAATCCTTTCATCACCGACTCTTGACGATGATTGGTTTAACACACCACCACATAAATCTTTGTTATACTCTTCATCGAACTCAAATTGATCATTTTCATCATTTACTTTACCATTAATTTCATTATTATAATCCACATTATTATCATTAACTGGTACACTACTTATATCCTTTATTAACTCACCACTATTTTGATGCACATCATTTAATATGAAATTTTCATTACCAATACGTTTACCTTCAGTTAATCCGATACTTTTGTCATCCGTAAACACTGTTTTACTTAGTTTTATATTATTCTCATTTAAATATTTCGGCGACACATCACCCACCGATGAATCTATGAAACTGAGATCGTATTTATTAAAAATATTCTTAGTAGTCACTTGATCATTATATATTTTCCTATTTCCGGTCAATTCGTTCGACCCGAAATTTTTTAACTTTTCATTATTTGCATCGATCAGCTTGTTACTATTGTTATTATTATTGTTTAGGTAGTATAGTATACCATCCGTGATCACCGTATCGACAATTGTTTCACTGCACACTTTTGGTTTTATGAACGGATAAGATGATGGTATTGTATCAAATGTTTTATTTTCCGTTGCAGTAATATCATTCGATAGAGGTGACTTTACATAACCAAATTGATTAGGTGCTGATCCATTCACATCCTCTGGTTGCTGTACACTCTTTCGACTGTTACCATTATGGTAAGTCCATCGTGAGAATCGTAAAGCGGCTAGTTCACGATCACAATGTGATTTATCATCACCTGAATTCCAAGATTTGTGGGTCTTCTGTTGGTAATATCTGTGATGTGTCACTTTTACAGATGATGGCACCTTTAATCGACTTTTACCGAACTTCTTGTAATCCACATTGTCTTTCACTTCCGTAGGATATTGTGCCACCGGAACATTTACTGCTACAGCGTCAGCCGATGTTGATCGTTGAAAATAATTAATTCGAGTTCTTAAACTTTTCTGTGACAAATCAATGGTATTTCTATGCTCTACAATATTCTCATTTTTAATTTCACCATTGCGAATCCGGCAGTCATTCAATCGAGTCTCACCATTATTAAATGTCTGATGATCTACCGATCCATTTGGCGAAATTACTTTTGTTCTCTGTTTCCGATAATTGGTACCACTATAATTCAATTTCTCTTCAAAATGATTAATTTTTTCCCGCAAATTAATATGTTTCAAGACACTTGTCTCATCCTCACCATCGCCATCTTTATCAGACGTCTCATTTTCAATTACGATACCATCATTACCATTTAATTTCTTATTACAATTATCTGTGATTGATTCCTTTTCAGAATGCTGTGTTGGTAAATAATAATTTGTTTTTTGTATTGTCTCGTTAGACGATCCTGATGACGATGATGATAATGGTAACACCGATAAATAAGATGTATAACAACACGTTAATGGAGAAGTTTCCCTTACAGCAGCTAATGATCTACACTCATTTTGCTCAACTGATGATGTTGCCGTTGAACAATTTATAGATGTCTTCGTTGATATTGCAACTGAGTCAGAAATACATGAAGACGAAGACGATTTTATCGTCGTTGATGTTCTATTCTTAGCTAAAGTATTTTTTTTTATTCATTTTTCGTTGTTCATTTTGATGGTGTGGTTATTAAAATGTTATACAATTGAGGCCCATTTAGATCATTCACGATGAAATGTTGAATTTGAAACAAAAAAAAAAAAGGAATAAGAAAAGAAATTTAAGTGAAAAACTATACATGTATGAAACAGATACAAAAATCTGCAAACAATTAAACAAATGTATATGATACATGAGTTCTTAAACAAAGAAACATGTATTGCCATAAACTACGTATCCAATTCTATTAAATTTAATGTATTGCAATTGACGGAAATACAAATCTCTTCATTAGTTAATGAATTGTTTTGGAAATCGAAACATTTCCGAAACAATTATCATATTCTACTCAATTCTTACTTGTCATTAACGATTTAGGTAATTTTGTTCGTTTGCAATTGTTCTTCCATGGCATAAAATCCAATGTGGTCGGTTTACTTGTACAGCAACAATTGTCTTTAAAATCAATTGATTCACATTCATTTCCCTTCCCATCATCCAGATTGGATTTACTTGATTTTAAAGAACTTAAGTCCTTATGATTTGTCTCCACAAACGGTTCCATTAGTGCTGTTGTAGGCGCATTCAAAAACTTAATCCCATAACGCAAAGTTCCCAAACGAAAATAACGTTCTTCTGGTATTGATCTACAAATACAGAAAACACCAAAAGATAGACAATTTTAAAATCTTCTATCCGATTATCTAATTTTAACTTACCGGCTCCATTGCTGAATCCGTTCCGTTGATTTTTGGTTGTTCGGCTTAATAACATCATTCTTATTTAAATTGATGGATGTATTACTATTAAACGGTTCCTCTGTTTCCATACTCTCACTCTAATCCACTTTTCATTTAAATTTAAATCGATATAAGAAATGTTCAAATCTGCTGTTTGATCTGGAATAAAAACAGATAACAAAAAAAAATAAATTATTCAGCTACAGTATGCAATTGTGCATCATCTCATTATGATATAATTTGAAAAAAAAATTTCCAAAGAATCCACATGAATTGTAATTTTCTTTACATCACAATGGAATTCTTGCCGTGTAAAAATAAAGATTACATAGTTAACTTTTTCATAACTCCAATGATAATAAATACAAAACATGTACAGAAAAAAAATTTTTTTTTTGATTCAACAGAAGCCTGGAATCAAACACGCATTGAATCATAACTTTAAACTAATAAATAATACAGAGCATCTCGTATTCTATCCAAAACTCCTAATTGAATTTCGTTTTTTATAAATAATTATGCAACTATCCATTAATCAATATAAAGAAAAAGTGTAATTACACCAAGAAAAACAGTTTCAATTTGAATTCATCTTGGACCCATGTTTTAATTATTGAGGAATGCATTCGATTACGAAACTTTCTATTTATGCTGTGCAATCCACATAGTTTTTTCCTTTAACATAATTTCACTAAATAACTCTCTTCATAGATAATAATAGAATTATATTTTCCACGATTCTTATTCAAAACAATTTTAATTGTACAAAATAAAAAATTAACAAAATAAAAAAATCATTTCTATTTTAATAACGGTTTCCAAAATGGATCATCACATCATGCACCAACAACTGCAACAACAAAATAATCAACAAATAAAAACTACATATTGTATTACAAATGATAGTATACGAAGAATTGCGTACAAACGGTTATTGCAGGAATTACCACTTGTAACATTACACATATAATCTGTCATTTAACAAATATTAACAAAAAAAACTAACATCACTGGCTGCTCCACAATCAGTGCGTTTGCATTACCATTTGGTATATTTCTACCTTTTTTTTTTTTCATTTCATACAACAAAAATATAGTTCAATTCTGGCGTTGCATTCATCCATGTGTCATTGGTTTAATAGTGGCTCAGACACTGCCAAGAAACCATGTGAATACATAGAAATTCGCAACATATTTCTCTTCTTATGTTTACAAATCCATATAATAATTTTTTCTTAAATCTCTTTGAACTAAACAACAGTGACGGTTTAAGTAAAGACATCCAGACTCTCTTCAAATGTATGATCAGTGCCACATTTCATATCCTTCTATTCATATAATACCAATTTTACGTAAAAACTTAGTTTTATTGAAAACTCGTCGGTTGGTTACGTTCAATATCTAATCAAATAAACTTATCATTCACAACAACCAAATTAAAAAAAAAAAAAAGTACGAAACAACACCTCCCAATAATTACTCAATAAATGCAAAAAAAAAAAACATTTGAAATAAAACATCTGGTACACATGCAAGTATTTAAATAAAAAAAAAAACAGGTAAATTTGGTTTCCAATCAATTTGAAGAAGAAGAAATTCTTTTTTTTTTATTTAAATGTACTGTATCTTTCTCAATTGAAATATTTTGTACGTTTCATTGACTCAGACCAAACGATAGACCAAGAGTTGTGAGACGTGTACTCAATGACGAAAAATATATTAAGAAATCCTCTGCCCAAATGAAATCTTATTCCATTATAATTTAGTATCTCTAACTAAACAGCATAATAAAATAACAGATAACTAAATATACGAGATTGCATTTCAAATCAAATGATTTAACTTAATTGATTCAAATTTATACAGTACGTACAAAGTCTTTAGAATTGTAGTAGAATTAAAGTGTGTGTCTCTCTCTTTTTTTTTTATTTCATTCTGTCCAGGTTCTTGTTTCATCTCATGTACTTATGGTCATGCACATTTCATATAACCGGGAATACTATAGTGACATACAGGTAAATATTAAGAAGAAATTGCATAAGTGATGTGGTGTTATATAGCAAACAACGAAATATAAAACAATTATTTCTATATATCTATCTGTTTATATGTGCTCCCAATTATACCCATGTAATGGTCAATGTAACGTGAATATGTTAAATATTTCGCGCTAAACATAAATTATGTATGCTCGCACGCATGTTAAATATCTTTCACACCATTTGAAGCATTTATGTTGTGGATACCGTTTTAATGTAAATCCATTCAAACAATATTTAAAGTAGTGAATATTCACGAAAAGGAGTTTTGTTCTCTTGTTGTTTATTTTCTTAAAATTGTTAAAGACTCTCTTTCTCTCTTCAACAAGTACCCACCAACAGTACAAGAAATACAAATTTTCCCTCTGTTCATTTGGATTTTAGTCTTTTTTTGTTTTTTTCTTATTTTATCTTCAAAATCCTGGAATATTCACGTCAAAAGGTATTAAACGATGGTAGATTGCGTTTTCTAATAAAGACAAGATCTTATTGATAATTTACATTGGTGAGTAATTTTGATATTTCACATTGGCTGAGAGACATTAGCAAACTGTTGTTAAAGAGGATTTAACATGAATCCGCAATATTTTGTATTACTTATATACACTTTGTTTTTAAACTTTTATTCATACATAAAGTTTTGCTATAAAAAAAAACACACAAAACAAAATAAAAATTAACTAACCAATGTTGTAGCCAACCGTTTTGTTTTATTATTTTGTTGTCTTTTTTTTTTTTTTTTTATTTCGCCTCTTATTAAGCATTCAAGGCGATGTAATTTTAATCCCTGTCAATCAATTTTTTGTTAAACATGTAAAATAGAAAATAATATCTTCTATTCATTTACTTATAATTTTTTTTTTTTTTTTGATGGTAATAAACTAAACTCCTGTTTGCTAATATTCCATTGGAAACTAAATAATATCTATTGTCAATCCATTGCTAAATCAAAATGAAAATCTAAACTGTTTTTCTTATTATTTCTATTTTATCTTACAGTTGCATCACCCGTTAAGTGAAGAAAAATTTCTTAACGTAAATTTTTTCCATTTAAAATACAAAAAAAAAAAAAAAAAAAAAAAATAATAATAAAATTATTAAAGATTTGTCTTAATACCAACTGAGTTATGTGGAAAATTAATTAATAAACATTAAACTCATATACAATTTATGAATATCGTTTCAACAGTATTTGACATAAATGCAACTGAATTGGCATACAAATGATTTTTTTTTTTTTTTTATTTTATTTTCGCTACAAAACATAAAATCCGATAAGCAAAATACAATTAAAGAATCATAAAACATTATCATGGGTTTTTGATTAAATTTTATGAACTTTTACCAGTCCATTATAATACCATATACAACACCCTTTTTATTTCCACGTACAATTTGTTAATAAAAAAAAATTCTTCTACATGAAGTTTTATAACTTATAACACGTCAACATGAATAATATCAATACGATAATCAAAATGTGATGAATTCTCTTGATAATGCAGTTTTACCAATTTAAAATATATTCTCAAGATGAATAACACCTTAACAAGTTTAAAACGACCATAACATTAAAAGTAAAAGAACAACACCATCCAACAACAACGAAAACGCTTTAAGAAATCATGATTAATTTTATACTTTTTTTTTTATTTTTTTTTTTTCATTTGAACACTTCAACACTACAGATTAACTCATTTTTTGAAGTATTTAAAGTGTTTTTTACTCCATTCTTACAACAAAAATACAAATCTCTGACACTTCATTTACTTGTTACTGCTTTCAGAGCAGAATTTTTAATGAATAAGAAAATCATTGCATATAACCCCAACATACATTACCAAATCAAAAAAAAAAAAGGAATAATAAAATAAAATCGTATTTTCATAAAACACTATCTTATGCGAATTATATGTGCATTCTTATTATTATTTTATTTCTGCATCAAAATGCGTTGGATTTTTCTTTTCTTATAAATGAAATGCCATTTATAAAGTAAACCAAATAAAACCTTAAGCATAATAAATAAATTATTTTATCCATATATTTTGGCACAAACGAATTATTCGATTTTACCATAAACACATAAAAATAATTAATATGGTGATTTTGGACACACCATAAAGCAAAAGGCAACTACCCAATAATCAACCCAGAAAGGGAATTAATCAAAGTAATAATATTGGAATAAATTCAAGAAATCATGCGGTGTTACATTTAATAAATCACCATTATAATTGACTAATGTATGTGTGCTAATTATCCAATACAATTTATATACCAATAAAACTGTATTCATTATATTCATAACTGATTAAAACCATTAAACATCCACAAAAGACACGCATAATTAACTTAATTACACAACATAATAATTCCAGAAATCAATTTATACTCCTCTTATTCAAATTGATTACCGGAGTACGCATAACTGGTTTACTTAAACACTTTTTATTTGCTTCTCTCTTTACCACTATCTTAATATAGTTTATCCGTTGTATTCTATACTATGCATTGCACCAGTTAAATACAAAAACAACCAAAGATATAAATAAAGAATTAAAATAAGAAAAAAAAAAAAAAAAAAATGATGCATCAAACCAAAGAGGATTAGAAATGGAATGCATGTTATATGTCTCATTATACATATATCTGTAGTACTCATATGCACATTAATTTCATTTTAATTTAGAATAAGTGTTTGTTAAATGGTGTCGATGTCAAAAACATAAAATTTCAATTAAAATCAGATTATTACCAGATCAATTACATACCACCATCTACATAACGATAACCAAAGAGACTTAACTTGATCATTAATTACGTATTGAAATCAATAAACATAATCTGATTATATTCAATATATTGATACTCTTTATTCATCTTGATTCTTTCAATACCTATGCACATTACATCGATGATATCCAATCAATATATTCTTTTGCACCATCATTGAATATAAACCCACTTTATTTTATTATTGTGAATATATTATAAATTAAATAATAAACAAATATAATAATAAAAAAAAAAAAACAACAACCAAAACACATCAGTTACTATAAAACTACCTAAAACAAACTAAAAGATAAAGCTTGTTTTCCACTACCAATGAATTAATAAAAAATAAATTTTACCTTTAATGGTATTTTATGTTAATCATTTTGCACGCAACGTTTGCCATATTGACAACAGTAGTTGAATATATAAATATTTACAAATTCTACCGATTAATATAAATATTAAAACCAAAATCCAACAACAACCAAACAATCCAAAGAAAACAATTTATTTTCCTCTAGCATACTGGGATTAGATAAGCGAATAGTTTTCATGTTCATATAATCAATTACCACTTATCATCTCAATCTCTATCGTTAAATAAAAAAAAAAAAAGAACTAAAAATTCAGATCATATTTATATCATTGTGCATTCAATAAGAAATAAGAAACAAGAAATATTAAAAGTTAATACATTATTATTACTTTATGATCATCTACAAAAAAAAAAATAAAAAATAGTTTGTATCTTTTATGCAAATACTCATAGTACTGCTGTACCACAATACAACATATAAGAAGTATTGCGCAAATTTCTTGTTCACCCAATTTTTTTTTTTTCTTTTTCGTCTATTTCTTACCGTTCATATCTATTATAAATTCTTTTACACTTTAACACTCGCCCTCTCATATGCCGTAACAAAACTGAGAAAAAAAAAAAAAATCTTAAACCAAATACAATTTGGTTTATAATTTTTGCCTCATATCTTATATGCGCGAATGTCATTTTAAAGTACTCATAAATTTAATTTAAAGAAATAAAATGCGGGTCAACGGTATTTATATTTCTTTATTATATTTTATATAATGGTAGAAGGTGGATATTATTGTTTTTATGTAAGTTATCCATACATGATAAATTACCATCAGAAGTGGTATGGTTTTTTTTTTGTTTTTGCGCTTAAATAATTTTTCTTATTTTGGCATTTTTATAATGGTACAAACCAAAAATTTTCATATTTAAAAACCCCCATTAAACAAAACACAGAAAATCACCGACACATAATGAAGTTACAACAAAAAAAAAAAAAAAACATTAAAGAAATGAAATGTTTTCCTTTCGATTATTACAATTATCATGGTTTATTATGGGTGATCGTTTAAAACATTTTCTGTGTGGCTAACAAATTTTGAATCAGTTGAAGGATTCCCATGCAACCCAAACTGTTTAAATTTTCTAATTTTATGACGTCGCTCGTTTCTTTTTTTTTGTTGCATTTAAATTCCATTGTACTATAGGTATAACACATTTGATTATAATTCCTTGATCTTATGTTGATTGGTGTACCAAACAAATGTTACGTTGATTATATTACTCTTACGTTCTTTCATTATTCACAAGTAAATAATAATAATAAAAGTGTTAACATTTACCATTTTTACATTATTATTAATTTCATCAGATGATTTGTTATTTGAGTGAAATATCTCATATTAAAAGGAAAAGTGTAGGTTGCATTTGATAATGATTCGTTTCTCTCTCTCACACACTCAGCTAAATTTTGTCTCTAAACTGAAATCGACTTTTCAACGATTTTTCAAACTAAGTCAATTTTCTTATTCACAACAAATGAAAAAAATATAACGATTTTGTCTTTATGAATAAATAGCAGATCATGTTTCATTTTAATGGAATAGATCAATTGTAACACTTATCATCATTGATCAACAAAAAATGATTATCATTATCAACTTAATATAGAACAAAGATTTCATCTTTTATTTGATTCAAATAATCCAAAAATATGAATAAGTCAAAAATTCTGATTCAATAAGATGTCTTACATCCAAAAATTATGATTTGATGATCAACTTTTGATTTTTAAGATCGAAAAATCATCAATTTTTTTTCTCTCCACGTAATTCATCATATTCACCAATAATGTTTAACATTTTTAAATTACTTCGTAATAGTTTAAAGCATTCGCGTTACCATAAATATGATGGATATTGAAATACAAAAATCATTTGTTGTTTTTTTTTCCTCTCATTTATGACCAATAATCTCTTTTAGTCTGGTAAAATTCAAAACAGCAAAAACGAATATGCAATTACATACAATATAACAATTGTTATGCTACGGTAGAAAAAAAAAATTACTTGCAAAAATTGATTATCCGTGTTATTGAAGTTATTATGAAATACCCAATCGTCTGCTGTTTAAAGTCTTGTAAATTATCCTACATTAAATACAAAAAAAAAAAGAAAAAACGACCAACAACAACACTACTCAACATAACAACATGATGCACATAAAATTGATTCTATTGTAGGCTTCTTTATCCGCTAAGAAGGAAGAAAAACTTATTCACTTTTCCATTATCTCCAAGAATTGTATTACATATTAATAAACAAGAATTCATAGTTTTTCCATACGAGATTCATACACCCATCAAAACTGATCTCTGTTCGAACTCATAAAACATAGAGTTCATGTGTGTCGAAGAGTTCGTGTCTTATTTTATTTTTTTTTAAGGCACAAGACAAGAAACAAAAAACTATTTTATATTAATTGTAAGAACACAATAAAATTAAATTAACGTCTTGTTCCAAATGTTTTTAATTGAAACCCACCAAAAAAGAATATTTTAATAAAATTAGATTTAACCGAATACGAAAATAACCGAAAGAACTAATAAAATTCTTATGTTATGTAGTGTAATCGTTAGAAAATGTCATTAACCATTTAACAGAAAAAAAAAAATTCTATTTTCATTTTCAACGGGATCCACCATAACTGATATATAGTTTTTCCACTGGGGAATTTTCTGTTGATATTTTCCAATAAAACTAAATATTATCACTTTCATTTTGGGTATTTCAGTTACACATATCGTTCTAACACACCATTTTCAGTCCGCTACTCATTTCAGATTCTTAAAATTCATTTAGTTAAACAGAAAGAAAAAATTCTAATGATTCTCATTTCCAAAAGAACATCTTTTTTCTCTAATAGTACCGTTTAATTTCTATTTATTTCCGAGTCAAATATTTATGTAAATATAAGAAAATTTCATGTAGGGTGCATAGTATTGATATTAAAAACCATAAATTTTATAAAAACACACACAAAACTCACGAAAATTTCTTTCGTCATGTAAATTTAACGTAAAGTACCTAAAGAAACAATTTTTTTTTTCCTTTAATTTCCTGGCAAATATACAGTTAATATCTATCAATATAATATAAAGGTGTTGTTAATTCAACATAATCACCCGGTTCATTGAAAGAAAATCATCTATTTTCCTCACATTTTCCAGAAATACCAATCAAAACAGATTATTTTTATATTTCCGAAAAGGAAATTAACCAACATTGTAAATTAAATTATAATACAAGTATTATATCTAAACAAAATCTGAAATAATATACCACCGAAACAAAATGCCAATTAAAAATCAACATTTACTAATTGAAAACTCCAAAAGCAAAATCATTCACTTTGATTTAACTAACAAAAAGAAAACACTTTTGGCTCAAAAAAAACATGGTTAAGTGTATACTCTTCTAATTTATTTTCAATTCTAGCTCAACGAAAGATTAATTAAATGAAGAAGATTCTTATTCTTACACAGAACTAGGAAACAACAACAACAACTACAAAAATTAATTATCCAATAAAACAGAAAACAAAGTTCAAACGAATTGAAAAACAGCAACAAATCGATTTTCATACAAATCAGCCGCGATTCATAATTACAAGTCCAATATAAATCATTTAAACTGATCTCAATGTCGTTAATTGATCAATTAACATTAAATTTAATTATATAATTTCTCATTTTCTTCTCTCATTTTTTTTTCTCTCTCTATCTCTTTTATAATATCCACAATTTGAATATTAAATAAATAGCATTTTAATTCTTCAATTAAGATAAGAAGATTCAATCTTTGTTATTTCTTATAATTTTCTTTTTACTAACCATAATTGTTTCGATATACACATATAGTTAGTTCTATCTAACATCCACAATTCAATAATCCATTAAGATTAAACGATTACATGATACACTAAAGACTCAACTGGTTATTTCAGAGAATGTAATTGCTGCTGTATTATATTGCTCCTCTGTCTTTTAGCTAAATATTCACCATAGAAATGGAATTATAAAAAAAAAAAAAATCAACTTACACCACAAATAATTTCGAATAATCATTATGAAAATATAAACTTCTTCATGAATAATATAATTTTTCAAGAATTTTAGTTTTTTTTTCTTTACTTATGACTCCAAAACTAACTTATACTACGTGTCTTTGACTACAACTTCTTATAGTAAAATATAATTTCAGTTTGGTTTTTTTTTTTCATGTTTTAATCTCATTGAGTAAATCTCTTTTTAAATAAATGAATTTATTCTTTTTTTTTTTTTATTTTTGTGAAATGAAATAAAATCACTGTTTCTAAATTGTATACATTATTACATTGCATTTGAAGTACTTTTGATATTGCATTTTTAAATATCTTCGCCGCTCTATCCAACAGCTATATTCAATAGATTTAGATAAGAAATACGTTATTCAAATAAAATAATAGTCCAATGATCCAATGAGAGTAACTAAATAAAAAATTATTTTAAACTTCTTACAATTTTTTTTTTTTTTTGATTTTCAGTCTTTTTTTTTTCTTCATTTACATTGAATTTTTTTTTTTTTTTTAAAAAAAAAAAAAAAATTCAATGTAAAGGAAGAAAAAAAAAAAACGGAAAAAAAAAAAAAAAAAAAA
>JXOR01001385.1:54401-72934 GCA_001014335.1 Coboldia fuscipes
AAAAAAAAAAAAAAAAAAGTACTACAATTGTTAACCATTGGATAGTTTATAGATTGAATAACAATTTTTCTCCCTTTTATTTCTAACCGTTTATGATAAAAATCTAATATTAAAATGCACTATTTTAAACAGAACCAAAAGCACTCTTTTATATATTCATTTCAAATGGCATGCAATTTGATCGAATTCAAAAACAGCAAAACAAAAATAACAAAAAATTCTGAAGAATACCATTTTACTCTTTCATATAAAATTGTATCATCAGGATGTTCTTATTGTAACTGACATAGACAAATGTTCAGTTTCTTATTTCTCTATAACTAATAAAATATTCCTTGATTAACAACTTTTATGGCAAATTTTCATATAAAAAAAAACAACAACAACAACATCATCAGTTACCTGATATTATTGAATTTAATAAGTGAACTGTGCCATTTAACATTTAATTTATACATGTTAATCGCTTTGTTTCTTCTCCACACACACACAAAAAAAAAAGAGATAAACAATAAATAAATCGATAAATAAAAAACCAAACACACAGTTATTTACTAGTCCAATCCCTATTGGTGGGAAAAAAAAAAAAAAAAAAACAGAACAAATAAAACTTAATGTTATTATCTAGCGGCAGAATAACAGAAAAAGCAACCACCCATTCATTGTAAATTATATTGTCTATTACTAATTAAATTAACTGAGATTACCTTTTACATTTAATAATAATAAAAATATCACATAATTTTCTTCCACGCTTTTATTGATCATAAAATTGTTTTCTTTTTCACCAATTTAACCAAAGGTACCACTTGTTCATATACAGGTGTTAAAACAAAACATAAATAATCTAATAATCTATATTATTCGATATATTACCGCTGTTAAATATTATTCATTAAAATTCACATTTAAAAAGTAAAAAATAAAAAGAACAATTTTATATTTCACATAATCCCAAATGCAAAGAAAAACAGTTCAAGTATGAAATATGATTTGTAAACGGATATTAAAACCGCATAGTGTCCCCTAATAAGACACACGTAATTCTATACATTTTACAAAACAAAACAAAAAAATTGACTACACCATATCACTATAATATTGGACAGTAAATTTAAATGAAATAAGAAAAAAAAAATTGTCTCAAATTCAGCCAAAGTATAAAAAAAAAACAAACAAAATCTGTTGAGAACAGGACACAATAATGTAATGAATGTATAACACAAAGTCAATGATTTTCATTTGGTGTCTATTCCATTTCACTATAAAAAAAAATAAGAAAAATTAATGAGGAGCAATCTTACATCTTTGTATTTAATACCAAACCAATCGTATAGAAGTCCCTTATAGCATGACAATTTATTTCACTGATCGTTTATTCTGTTTTTATATTTGCATTCTTTTGCTTTGTTTTAAGTTTTTTTTTTTATTCATTTTCTACATTCATCGTTGTTATATTTTGTTAACAAGGTATTAAGTACAACAAAATCTACTAATTTCTATTTTAAATTTTCATTGTAAAAAATTTCTTGCGCGATAGTAATAGTTATAAATACCGAAACAATTTACAACAAGAAAGAATTGTCCATTCAACAAGTATAAAACTCTCGTTACCGGAGAATTAAAACAAAAAGGTAGCCAAAACAGATATAACAGTGATATCACAATCTAATAGTCAATTATCTCAGGCTACCCAAAAACCGTTGAATATAATAAGAATAAAATGCCTATAATCGTACCATATATTTTTTCAACTTCTAATACTTAACTCATGTAGTTACTACCATAGTACTACTCTCGCAATTATTTTTCTATGTCAATTTTACTCACTTTTACTTTACATATATAATTAATTGTTTATGTACACCATACTACATTGTATTAGATGATAGCAGCACAAATAAAATACAATAAAACAAAACTACACAACTTGCAAATTCAGTCCAGATTGGTAAATTTCATCTTAACCATTCATTTTAACGTGAAAACAATTACTGTTACACATTCGGTATAACTAAATTGCATACTATTCAACCCTAGAATATACATAATCTTAAATCAATTACACTTAATTTATATCTTTTGTATATTTTATAACAAATAAACAAAAGAAGAACTTAAACACAAATCCGTAACGTTTTTTAACGCGAATCACTTAAATTCAATACATCTTCTCCAAATGATTTTATTTTCCATTATTTCAAGCACTAACTATCGTTTTTCTCCAATTTAATTGCAATTTGGATTGTATTAAATGCGACAATAAATTGGTAACAAGAGTTAAATATAACATCCATACATATTTATAGTAAGATACTATACCATAGAGAGCCAAGAAACAGAACATATCAATGTTATGTATTTACTATATTCGTGTTATTCGTCAGATTAGTGTGATTTAATGATCATTGTTATTCAATTTTTATACTACCAGTAATTTTAATTTTCCAACAATATTATACAGAATACAATCGCTTATTATTTCTAAACACTCTTAAGACGCGACATTGTAAAGAAAAATCCCTCTTTGCTATTAAATAGTGATACATTAAAATAAATAGAAAAACGACACCACCAACAACAACAAACAAGAGTATTTACCTCTAATATATGTGTACTGATCAAGTAATTTTTAGATTAAATTCTTAATAAATCTCCATCGATATTTTAATATTGTCTCTAAAATATTGTGTTTTATGTTTTGCAATTTTCCAAAATCCCATTGATGGAAAGTTATAACAAGACACGAAATTCAAGTCACCTTTAAGATTGTTTTTAATCGTTTTCTCTATATACATTACTATGCAAAATATTGAATTAAGCGCATACACAAAATAATAATAATAAAAAAATAAAAAAACTAAATAAACAACAAAATAATAAAACAAAATCTCATGTGATAATCTAATGGTTTTACCTTCATTATCGTCAAATAGAAAATTTATCGATTTATATTTTATACCATTGACTCTATTATTAATAGCGTACCGAAAAACTGGTAATATCAATATTGTAAAAAGAGAATTTACTTCTTATTTTCTTTATTTATTAATTCTTAATGTTCGTTAGAGTTCCCCCCTCCCCATTTACATTTCAAAATCGTAGATACACTATCACTCCAATAAATGGAGAAGAGATCAATTTAAAAGTGCAAAAAATTTTCATTCGTTTATATAACAACTGACACAAGTCAATGCCATTTGATATTCTTATTTAGTTCTTAAATGTCTAAAAGAAAAAAAAACGCAAATATTTCATTTCTTAATTCTTTCATTCATTCAACCAACAAAACAAAACAAAAAATTACAGAAATACTGAAATTAGAATCGTATTCAGAGTACGATTGATTTTGGCAACGATTCCGTATTGTAATTCCAATGAAATTATTAATCACGTCTGTAACGAACCGATAAAATTATAGGTTCTGTACCAACCTAATCCTTCACTGGTCCATACATCAAAGGAATTCTTATTTTAAAGCAGTAATTTCAAATGTCCAGCCAATTATTTAAATTATTTATACTCTTTTTTGTAACAAGCAACCAAAAAAAAATGAATTTTCACTGAGTCGATTAAATATTTTTCGCACAAAAATACCTTTAAAGTATCTTCTTCATTATTAATTTACACAACACCGATCCTCATCAACAATCAAAGGTGTTTCTTTCTTTTTCAGTTTGTAATTTTAACTTACATGTTTCATTGACAATCGAAGAAAGATTAATTAGTTTAATTCCATTGAATCACCTTTAAAAAGATCGCTATGATTTATGCACAAGTTTCACATTCACAAATGCCAGATTACAGATTTTAAGGTACATTGATCTTATTGCTTTTGTAATTCATGTAATCACATAATTTCATAATATATTTATATATTCGTCACTAATTTAATTTAATTGACCATATTTGTTTCTGTTAATCAATAATACTCAAAATTCTCACTGATTAACCATTTCAACTGTATCCGCGTGGATTAAAATTTATATTATTTCCATTCCTTAAACGAATAAACTAATTTTAATGGTAACCCGTGTAATTAAAAATTAATACTGAGTTTTTATATGCCATTTAGGAAAGTACTGTTGAAGACCATTAACCAAAATACAGTTTTATCTTATGATTTTCCATAAAATTTCAATTGATGCACACATTTATTATCACCTACTCCCTAATCTGTGTCCAATATAATATATCCAACGGTATCATTTCAGTGTCAAATATCACATGTACAGAACATTTAATTAAAAACTTTAGAAAATAATCCCGTTTTATAACTATTTATTTTCATTTGCTGTGCTTTCTAGTTCAACTTTAGAAGTATTATTATGAAAAATAACTTAATTCGTAAATCATACGCCGTGTAACACCGTGCAGAAATTTTGAAAAAATATAAATTCCACCTTGTCTCAACGAACACGATTTACCAACTGAAACAGCAACAACCGACTGATCGCAGCTCTTGAACGATCGCATCACAAATGTTGGAGTATATTGGAACACCGAATGTTCTTCTTGCCACCACATTTATTGCATTTTATGTATCTGTAGTCTGTTCTACATCTTTTCATAAATAAAATTAAGAAAAAAAAAATCAACAACAAAACATTGATGCATAAAATATACTTATGCATATACTACTTATACTTGTTGCTGTATTATACGCAAATAAACTCCGGATACAATTTCATCAACTTTTACGCTTAACCATTTGAAACGAAATGGCAAAATGGAATTCATACAGTCGGTCATCATCACCCCGTGTTTATTAGTACGCCAAAAGATTTTCTACGAATTATTAGTATTAAAATTCATTGATGTGTCTTACCTGGTACATGTTGCACTCATCCAATAAGACATCCCGATGTTTATCTTAAATTTCCTAATCGATGGATCCATCGTGGAGCCAGCAATGCATGATAAGTGCATGTGTATTGGTTATTCTGTAATAGAACTAACTATTAATTGATATGCTAAATATTTTTATCATAATAGACAATGTCAACTATTGCAATAATATTAATTACTTAATTAGTGATGTTAATTATAATAATAAAAAATCTTACCAAATGGTATTTTGTCTATCGCATTTATTTAAGGTTAGATCCTTTTAATGCAACTCTAAATCAAATACCACAACTAATTACTTAATCTAAAACACTTGATACAAGTTAAGAACGTTAATATTATCACTTTTATATCTTATCACTCATTTTACACTTTATTTACTAAATTTTGAACATTTGAACTGTTCGTATTAGCGGATGACGATCGATTTGGATTCCGAAAGCTAAGCACAAACAGGCACAATTTACAGTGTTGCCATTTGATACGTGTTTTTATACAAGATTCCTTTGCTGATCAATGCAATAATATTGGCATATTTAAAAGCACGTAAATGCCGTTGTTTTTAAACGTAGATTTAATTTTTTAGTTTGTTTCATCAGTTTAATTGCATATTTAGTTCTTAATTAAACGGGATTAGTTGTTAAATTAACTAAAGAATATCAAACATTTCCGGTTTATAAAATAGGTGAGTAGAAAGTAATAGTTTTCTAATAAAACTAATATAGTTTTTGGGCGTGCCTCCGAGTAACAAGTAGTTTCCAAATTAATTAAATGGTCCATTTGCATTGAGATGAGCTCTCTCATTAGATTACAGTGTCTCAATTGTAGAATTAATTACTGAATGAAAATCAATTGATTTCAGGCTCAAAATGGTGTTATTAGAGTCATGTTGGTCTCCAATCATTTGGACAAACTCTGTGCGTGCGGGAAGCTATGCCATCGCCGTTTATACAGCTGCCTTTTGTGTTGTTCTTATTACAATGGTAAGCATTTTCTCTTCAGATGCCACAGCTGCAATATATTGAATATGTTATGCCTTTGTTGTAGGTCGGTTACATGATGATGGGAGGCGATTCTTCCCAATTGTATTCGCCACTGTTTGAAGCGGATATTCGGTTATCAATGCAAATCGTTGGAGGAATTTTCATCCTTTATTTTCTGTTATTGATCATCTCATCATATTTAATCTATTATGGCATTAAGATTCAGTAAGCATAGTCACACGTTTTTGAAAATGAGTGATGCGTAATCAGTCTATAATTTCAGAACCCGAGGCTGGCTCTTACCCTGGTTGATCCTTTTCGGTATTGGAATTCTGTTCCAGCTTGTATTCGGTCTGTGGTTGATTGGCGGATATTATATTTATGTGAGTAACGAAATTTTATCAATTGACTTATATCCTGATAATATTTTTCACTGTAGCTTGAAGCAACATTCGCTGCACTCATCAATTGGGTTTGGATGGCATATAATGTAAGGATTTAATTTCACTAATTATTGATCAGGCATAACTCATTGCTCCTTCTATTATTTTTTAGATCTACTGTTGGATGTGTGTATATTCCCAGTATCAAATATTTATGGAGATTCAATCGCCGAATATTGAACTACTTATATCATAAGCAATCAGTAGTTTTTAGCAAAAAACAATCAAAATCATAAACTCAAACGGGATTTACCATATTAAGATTTCGTACAATTCCAATCAATTAGAGAGTAGTTTACATTTAAGGATTCTTCATTTCAATTTTTCGTTCATTTTGTTTATAAGCTATAATCAATCCAATTTGCCATGAACAGAGATGTTTGTTAGGTACTCATTTTTAATAATAATTAATTGGCATGTTGAATATACTAATCTTCCATTCCGTCCCTATGAAAGACTAAATGTGACCAATTACTTTAAAAATAAGTATATCAATTTTCATTTTTTGAGAAGACAAACCGTAGTCTGTTAGATGTTAGATTGATGTTGGACCTTCAGAATCGCCTTTTAGACTTTACACTCTTTTATGTAATTTTTTTTAAAATATAAACAATAATATGTTTTAATAATTTCGATGTACCGTCCATTGGTTTTAATTGAATTTAACAGATTTAGTGAGAAACCTGTAACATCTTACTGGACCGAGAAAAGTGCCTTGTGATGCAATGCAAATTTTTTTTAACTTTAGAGAGGTTTTACAAATCCTTACCTCTCACGCTGCCTCTAGTAGAAAAATGTATATTTCCGTGAATTTTTCGACACAAATTGTTATCCCGTACCATCATATTGGATTTGGTTTAAAATTTCAGAAATTTGGATTCAGATTGATTTGGTGCATTTCGAAAGATCCCTTATACTTGAATATTATAAGCAGATAGTTTCATTCAGCGCTAAATACTTTTATACTTTTTGCAAATTAAATTGTACCAAACATTTGACATTCCACCTTGCTACTTACGTCAAATGGTTATTTCTCTCTCGGTCGAAAATAACATAATAAATCTGTACGATATTTTAATGTGTTACGGTAAAAAAAAGGTCGGTCGAAAAATTCGGACGTGAATAAATATGTCACGACCAGAATGGTAAACCAAAATGGTGGCCTGTTGAAAAATAAATTGTTCAAAAAAAATTATAAGTCGTGATAATATTCTTCTCTTTCATCAAATACCAGAACTAATTAGGAAAATAACCGACCAGGTGAATAGGATTTTATTGTGGTGTCATTTTGTTGTGATTCATGTATTGTACTGACCATTAACTCGGTTAAGGGATTTAATCATAAATAACTTGTGAATCTGGTGTACCAGAAAAATTGCTCTTGTGCCAAGGAGAAAAGAAAACATCCAATCGAGTGAAAAACTATTAATTTTTCGACTGTCTTTAGCATTGACTCTCAGAGTAGGAAGTAGGTCTTTAACGATACAAAACAACTCGATATCAATTGCATATCACAGCTACAGTTATCGTTTAGTTGAAATTTAATTGAGACGGACAATTAGGGTGATTAGTAGAAAAAAGGTGCCATAAGTTAATGGATGAGTAGAATTGAACAATTAATCTCCGCACTGATGCAATTTTAATTGCGATAGCTCAAGCTGGTCAATGGAATTTGCATATTGTAATATCCATTTGGAAACTAGTTGTAGCCTGAATAAAAAATATTTATATTGTTCGTCGAAAAAAAGAACAGAAAGTTCCAACGACAATACATTTTGTTATCGAATCGTCGAGAGAGTAACTTTGCGTCTGAATCATAATATTGAAACAGTCCAAATTTCCTGTATCTCGTGTGTGTCATTAGCTTCTTCCAATCCCACAATCAATTTTTATTTTTATTTTTTCATCATTTAATGAACTATCTGTTCGTTTTGTTGATGGGAAAGTATTCTAATTTAACCTTGGCTCTCGATATTTTCCGTCAATGTAAAGAAAAAGAGAGACGTGTTTGTTTTAAATATTCATCCGAACTTTTAGAATCGCTAGATTCAATACCGTCAACGTGTGACGAAGTTGCGTAAATAATTTTGGCACGACTAATAGGTATTTTTTCTTTCTCCGTAATACACATCATATTCAATTGGAACGCATCAAATGACCAATTTGAGTAAAATTTCTGCACCGAAAATAGAGACAAACAGTCTTTTGGTGCTTGCCAAATTGCAGCAATAGAAAAAAAAAATTATGAAATAATTGTTGTTTGAAAACACTTCTCATGATATCATCCACTATAAAATCATTGAATTCAATTCAATTGAATTAAATTGGTGATTCATTCGATCAAAATATTTAATGGATTTATTTTCTTTTTGTTTTCAGAGGGAACATTCAAAATTTTAAAATCTAAGGAAATCGTTTAAGCCAGCTGGTTCAGGAAGACAAAACGATAGTATAATAATTGATACACACAATCAAGATATTGTGCATATCGCGTTGTGTGCCAACTCCTTAGGACTACTACTGTTACTATTTTTCGACCGTCCCCTTTATATTCAGGCATAAATTATCATATAATAAAAGGATTAAAAAGTGAATGAAATAAGGAAGCACCTGAAATATACCTATATCAATCGTGATTATAATAAATATTGAGCAAAAATTTTAGTTTATGCACCCATAAACACTGAATTGATAAGGCGAAAAAAGGGGGATTTTGTATTGAACAGAATTGGAGACAATAATAGTCCAGTGATTTGTTTAAAATTAATTGTGTGTTTTAAAAGATTTTGAATCTAAATTATGTTATAATTTCGTTGTGATTGTATCAAGACGTCAAAAACTGTATTAATTGAATTATTATTATTATTTTTTGAGTGCCGGGAATCTCTATATTAATTATTATATAAAAATATTGAAAACTTCTGATATAAAATTTAGAAAAAGATAGTGAAGATTAGAAAAAGTAATACATTTCTTTAGTTGTTTGTAATGTTTTGTTCGTTGTGTATCATAATATTATAAGCTGGTTTCAAACAATCATAACAGAATCACGATAAAGGTCAGATAGACTTTTGTGGCCAATCAGACGGTAATCACGAATTATACTTGAATACACTTGTTGCAAGTCAATCTGGTGTTGAGTGCGATTGGGGGGTACCTTATTGTGACATAATTTTGATATCAGTTAAAGAGGAATAAGCTTAGCATAGCAGAAAAATGTCAACACCTGCTCGTCGACGTCTTATGCGTGATTTTAAAAGGTAAGTCTGAATTAGGTTAATTATTAGACGTTTTTTTTTGCACTGCAGCAGCTAATTTGCATTTCAATAATTGTTTGTGTCGATTTATTTTTAAATATTTTATGGTAATTCACATACATTTGGCATAGTTACTTATAGTGGTTTTCTTTGTATAACGTTTTTTCAGACTACAGGAAGATCCACCAACTGGTGTTTCTGGAGCACCCACAGATAACAATATTATGATATGGAATGCTGTGATTTTTGGTCCACATGATACACCATTTGAAGATGGTACATTTAAATTAACTATAGAATTTACGGAAGAGTATCCAAATAAACCGCCTACAGTACGTTTTGTATCGAAAATGTTCCATCCGAATGTTTATGCTGATGGTGGAATCTGTTTGGATATTTTGCAAAACCGATGGAGTCCAACATATGATGTCTCTGCAATATTAACATCAATACAGGTAAATACATTAATTAATACTTTGTTTAAATGTATGATTAATCGCACTTCTTTATTTAAATTTCGTTTACTTATACCAATATTTGTTTAATTGTAGTCTTTATTGAGTGATCCAAATCCGAATTCACCAGCGAATTCAATGGCAGCACAACTGTATAAGGAAAATCGTCGTGAATATGAGAAACGAGTGAAAGCTTGTGTTGAACAGAGTTTTATCGATTAGCCCCATTCACATACCGAATACACAGTCAATAATTATAGAACAAAAATGAAAAAAAAAATAATATGCTAATAAATAACATTTGAAACAGAAGAAAACAGAAGATTAATTAAATAGACAAAAAAATATATAAGATTTTATAACGGTAAACGGAATATAAAGGCAAGTGAACTACTATGTGTACCAACAGTAGAGCGAATTAAGAGATCCCATTCATTATAAATCGACAACAAAACGTTTATCCCTGAAAGGAATTTGAAATAAAAAAAAAAAATAAAATAAAATAATAGCCAATCTTATTGAAAAAGCAAAAATGAGAAGGCAAAACACCCTTCTATTTTCATTATATTTTTCTTTATATCCAAATATGTGTAATAACTTTATTTGTCTGGTACTTCATATAATATATAATGATATAAACATAATCAAATATAGTAATAAATGGTAAAGAATGAAAATTACAATAATTCAATTTATAAAATTTCTGTTCTTGTTCTCTTGTTTATTAGTTTTTATTATTTTTTTTTTCTCAATTTATAAAACCAAAATTGATCTTTTACTCAATTGTACTATAATTAATATGCGGCTCGCTTGTACACTTATTTGCAGGTTCATGTTAGGAATTACAAATTAATTAAACTATGAATTCAAAGATGAATGAATGGTAAAAATTCGAGTTTAAATCTCGTTAAAAAAAAATTATTGTCGATCGTTTTGCCTTACACTTAAAAGGATATCCTATCGATACTAGAGCAAACACACTTATCAATTAATGCAAAAGACCAACTGAAATAATATCAATACAATTACATTTGGATAATGAATTAACTTAATTTATTTGTTACAGTAATTGAGAGAAATTAGGTATCGTTAATCGATTTAATAAGTAAATTAAAAATTATTCGTTTCATCCATTTTATAATTAAGTATACAATAATTTAAAGAAGAAACTATTTTAGTTATGTAAAATGAATTATTCTAATTAAATAAATGTGAATCAATTTAAATAATATTTGTAGTGATTAGATGTTAAATGACTTTGTCTATTATTTTTCAGTATGAGTCATGATGTACAATAGCAACGTCTAGCTTATTTGCATCTAAATTCACAGTGATAATATCAATAAAAAGAATTTGCATTTACTTTTAATTGAAATGGTAATATTCTGTTGATTTACCTTTATACTGTTCGAATTAATATTCAAATGTACCTCGTCAAATCGAAGTTCATGTTTACATATTATTGCTGTTTAAATTCACTGTCTCGAAGTTGGCAATATTGATTCACTCAGTTTTAAAAATCATTTGGAACCAATGGGTTGTTGTTGATTGAATGTTGATAACTTATTTCATTGCGAACAAATGAGAAGTAAATGCATATAGCAAGTCGAATTAATATATTGCCTTTTTCACTCAGTTTCAAAAATCATTTGGACCCAATGGGTTGTTGTTGATTGAATGATTGAATAAGTGCCGTTTTAATACCTATTTTAAGGTTCTATTCGAGAGTGTTTATTTAAAATATTATTATCAAGGAGTTACGTTACAAGAAGCTGTGGATACCCGGTAGGATACATTCTCGGTGGCACCAAGAAAGTGAATGAAATACAAGGATTAACTGCTCGCAGGAAATCTGGTAAGTTTCTCAGTCTCACTCATGCCATACGGAAATATTTGTTTTCGTCCGATTTGATTACTTTTATGCATGATTGCTTTAATATCACACATTTCAAATAGAATTTTAATGAAGTACCTTATAGGCCACATTGTATTTCATTAAACTTTTGGGTTGGAATTGTGATAAATCATGAACAAAACAAAATATGGCTCGATCCGAGGTTAACTTGGCTTACGGAGAGGAAAATATTAGTAAATCGCATACATAAAAATCTGCCGTCTACCTTGTGAAATACACTCTCAATCATCATAATGTGATTCGCATGAATACAATAAACTGTGGTGTATTATTTCACGGAATACTGGTGAATTTGGATCTTACAAAACTAATGTTTACTTATACTCTTGTTGCAAGATGTATTGACTTAACAAAATATCCAAAATTTATTGGTATAGTGTTTGTTATCTACCTGTATGTTACCTACATGTATTTACATAAAGATCACTAGTAAGGTTTCACGATATCTTTAAGCGAATATTCCTAAATCGCACTATACGTAATTCTTCAGCAGTGTATCATCATATCATTAATTTATTTGTTATTATGCTTGAACTAAATAGTTTAACTTGAATTATGGTAATACAGTGTATTTAATTAGTATACTTGATAACATTTCAGAGGCACGAGAGTTTAAAAATAATGACCGTAATGGCCAAAGGCGTTAGTACAGCTGCAATATTTGAGAATGCCAAAATGGCAAGGGAATTAGCATTGAGTGGCAATTACGATGGAGCTAGTGTTTATTTCGAGACTGCTCAACAATCAATGCAAGTAAAAATTAATTCTCTTGTGGATCCGATTCAAAAAGGAAAATGGACAATGGTAAACTCTATAGTAACTATCATATTAAGAAATTTAACTCACAAAACAATTGAATTGAATTTTAGGTTCAACAACAAATATCCAAAGAATATCAACAGATGAAAACAATTCAACAGACTTTGTCTGATATATCAGTTGCTCTCTTATGTAATAATTCGCGAATAGCTTCTCGTTTACGGCAACCGCCGATACGTGATGAACAAACACAAGATCCGGCTGCCTTTTTTCGTGCTGCACCAGATATATGGTCACCACCTCCTGTTGACCCAGATGTATGGCCAGCACCGACACCAGCCGACTCAAGGGGTGGCCCAATTCGACCAAATCGCGGTGGACCTAGTAAGAAGCCTGAACGAAAACTCAGTTCTACACAAAAACCGTCTTTAAAGAAACCTGAAATTCGTGGTCGTCCTGTGAATGGAGCAAAGTCAGTGTCTGCTATACGTCGTCCTGGTGGTCAAAGCAATGGGTCAACCAATGACAAAGATAAGGCAGCAGACAGTAAAGATGACGATGGTCAATCAAAAACTGATGATGATAGAGAGAAAGAGAACGAGGAAGAAAAACGTTTCCAACCGTCCAGTCATATTGAAGCTGAATTAGTTGATATTTTAGAAAGAGATATTTTACAAAAGAATCCAAATATTCGATGGGATGACATCGCTGATCTGATGGAAGCAAAACGTCTTCTCGAAGAAGCAGTTGTCTTGCCAATGTTATTGCCTGATTATTTTAAGGTTTGTTTAATCACCTGGTATTAAAGGATAAAACTTATTATTTTTCTTAATTGTAGGGTATTCGAAGGCCTTGGAAAGGTGTATTAATGGTTGGCCCACCGGGTACCGGTAAAACAATGTTAGCTAAAGCGGTTGCAACTGAATGCAGTACGACATTCTTCAATGTATCATCGTCTACATTAACGTCAAAATATCGTGGTGAATCAGAGAAAATGGTTCGATTATTGTTTGAAATGGCACGATTTTATGCGCCGAGCACAATATTTATCGATGAAATAGATTCGTTATGTTCAAAACGTGGATCTGATACGGAACATGAAGCATCACGTCGTGTTAAATCGGAACTGTTAGTTCAAATGGACGGTGTTGGGGGTAGTGAAGAAGCTAATAAAGTTGTTATGGTATTGGCTGCCACCAATTTTCCATGGGATATCGATGAAGCTTTAAGACGTCGTCTTGAAAAACGTATTTACATTCCGCTGCCAGGAGACGAAGGTCGTGAAGCTTTATTGAAAATAAATTTGCGTGAAGTAAAACTCGACGAATCAGTTGATTTAGGCAGAATTGCAAAACGTTTAGAAGGTTATTCCGGTGCTGATATAACGAATGTATGCCGTGATGCCAGTATGATGTCAATGAGACGAAAAATTGCTGGACTGAAACCGGAACAAATTCGTCAGTTGCAAGCTGAAGAAGTTGATTTACCGGTATCCAAACAAGACTTTTTGGAAGCAATTTCGAAATGTAACAAGAGTGTTTCTCGTCAAGATTTAGAAAAATATGAGAAATGGATGAAGGAATTTGGATCATCGTGAAGCGACCACGAATACCCTATTGAACTGAAATCAATTTCTATTTTCTATTCCCTATTCCATTTCGTTTTTAAGGCAAAACAATATTAATCGTGCATTGAGGTATATCTCATAAATTCCATAATATGATCACAAAATCAAAATTAATCCATTGATATTAAGGCTAACAATATGAATTTAATTTTAATTTACGAATGAAAGATGATTAATTTTTCTAATTCAGGGTTTTAGGAATAACAATTCTAATAAATTGCGTAAACTGGATGAATACATCTTATTAAACAAATGAATAATTTAATTTAATAAAGCCAGTTTAATACGATTAATGAAACAATTACTGTGAAACTAAATAAATTATAAAAAAAAAATATATTCATAAATCAATTGTATTTTTATTTAAAGTTTAAGTTCATACCAACCTATCAATTATACTGCAGAACAATTACATGTAGTCACGTTCAAAATTCACTATTATTCAGTTACCAACAACAGAAGAATTAAATCAAATTACTTAGCAAATAATTAATACGAAAAACGAGAATAGTTTGCTAATGTTGGCTTCTGTTTACCCACCTGATATTCAAATAAGTTTCTTGGTATTTAATTTATTCACAAACGAATAATGTTCAGTAATATTGGGCAACATAAATATCTATGATCAATATTCGTTTAGAGTGTGAAACCACCCAGTGAATAGAACAGAGAAGCAATTGAACAGTGTAGACAGGTTGATGTTCTTTTAAAATCGTATGAAGTTCGTTTAACAGCATGTAATTATAATCACGTATCATTACACAACAATACCATTTATAAGTGCACTTACATGGTAAGTTTCACTTTTTTCTCTTTCTCTTCATCATTATTTTAATTAAATATACAAAGATTTGTTAATTTAAAGGCATGAATGAGCATAAATAAAGAAATTATTATATTAAATACAAGAAAAATAATGTGTAATGTATTTTAGTGGGAAGCCAATTCAAATGTATGTAGTATTACTTTCGTAATATTGTTTTAATCACTACAATTGAATAAAGGTAATACTAGTGGTAAACTTGTTTGCGATTTCATTTTTTATTAACAATTTTATATCCAGTTTTATAAATTTTTGTCAGTTTCTTGTTATTTTAATTGTATGCGCTTTTTATTCGGTTTATTTTGTTTTTTTTTTGTTTAAATGCGATCATATTAACAGAAGGTAATATAAATTTAACACAACTTCAATATCATTGTAATTCAGTTAGTTTTCATGTCTTCTCATTTCTTGGTTTTATACCAAATAAAAAGTATAATTTACTTCAATTGAATGTAGTTGTACAAGTCGTTTTGTGTAATAAATCTAACTGAATTTACATTTATTCAACATATCTGACGGTGTAACATAATAAATCTTATGTTAGTCTCTTACTGAACGGTATTGGTATGTCAGTTAGATCGCAGAGCTTCAGTGATCTGGACGGCAATCGTTTATACCATACAACAGGTAAATAGAATCTAATCGATCAAAGTTTTTTTTTATTAACTGAATCTGTTTATATCAAATTGAACAAAAAGTATGGATTACAAACAAATTGGTGATAATGAATATATTTAAATTAATTCAGTTCCGATTTATTTAAATTTTGTGTTTATAACTGAATTAATTAGATTGTGCAATATTAAGACCTTCAAAAGCAGTGCCATTATTAGTATTTCAATATCGTAATGATTAATAACCGTTGCTATTTCCTAATCATCGCAGTAATTCATATTGCTTGTTATAACACCTATTGCCGTAAGAAGCTCATATTCTTTATTAAAAACTTAGTTTTTTTCAAATGAAAATTCGTTGCATTGAGATTAAGTTATATAAATTTTTCTCGTTTAGAGAGACTTCAATTGAGATGTTGAGAGCCATTAAATTGAAATAGAAAGTTTTCTAAAATAATACTTGCAAATATGTTTAGAGAGTTTTATTTTATTACCATTCACGGTAATATACAATTGAATTGTGTTTATCGTTGGATATTAAAGAAAATTTTGAAATTGAATTTATATCATCGTTTATTATCTGGCAGATTAATATAAATTCAGAATAACTCAACTTCAAATCGAAAAATCAAAGTTTTTTTATTGTTCATTTTAATTACATGTGCCATCGTTACTAGGCTGTTTTTATTTGAATCAGACTATAATTGAAACAACAAACACAGAATAAAATCAAATAATATCTAAAGAAATATAAGAAGCATGACGAGCATCTCACATCCATTTCTTCACCATCCTGAGACTATTGATATACCCGAAGACAAACAAAAAATTGTAAAAGAGTTGTTTAAATGGTAAGCGAAAACATTTTAAGTTCTATGATTTGCAAAAATTTGATTTTATCGATTAATTTGATTTGATTTTTTCTTTATTTTTAGGATTCAGACACAACCAAGATTTCCGGATTTTACATTAAATCATGCTCATCTATTCTTGCATGCATGTTATTGGAATATGGAAGATGCTAAACATGCAATGCATAAGTATTGCCATATACGACTAACGGCACCAGAAATATTTGATAATCGTGATATGAAGCGGAATGAAGTACAATTTGTATTTGATATGACGTGAGTGTAATCACCATTGAATTTAGGCTTTGGTGAGATTTAATCCTTTTTTGAATTTATCCAGACAAATGGTTGGAATGCCGAAGCAAACACCGGAGGGTTACAATATTCTAATTTATCGGTTATCAAATACTGATCCGTCTAAGATGCATTTTGGAGATGCATTGAAGGCTTTTTGTATGTTTAATGATGTGCGACTCAGTGAAGATGGGATATCAGAGGGTTATATTGTTGTCTTTGATATGAAAGGATTGCGATTAGGACATTTGGCTAGAGTACAATTTGGACCATTGAAAGCATACATGAATTATATTCAGGTAAGACATATGATGATATGATGAATTGTAATCAATCTAATCGGTGATCATTTTAGGAAGCACATCCAGTACGATTGAAAAAGATTTATGTGATTCATGCTACTTCTTTTATTAGTCAAATAATGTCAATTATTAAGCCGTTAATTAAATCAGAACTATTGTCACTATTACAATTTACAACTGGAGGAGCTGAAGATATTTTACCAGTTGAATTATTGCCACAGGTAAGACTTTACACAACAATGAAGAAGTAAATATTCTTAAATGATTTTAATTTTAGGATTACGGTGGCCCATTAGATACCATTGAAAATCTATATAAAATACAACGAACACAAATAGAAACAGAATATAGAGATTGGTTGGTAGATTCGGAAAAATTAAGAGAAAAACCAAAGGAAAAGAAAATGAGTAAATGTGAGACTCCGAGTCCATTGGCAGCACCAACAGATAACTTTCGAACTCTTTCAATTGATTGAGCTCTATGTAAATGTAGTTATTAACAATGTTGTTAAACTTAATGTTTGTTGATTGCTTTAATGAATTTATTTTAATTAATTTATGTTTCGAGTTAATGCTCAAACATATGAATGGTGATAGTAAAATTATAATGTTTTATATGAAGTTAATAAAATTTTGATTGAAATTTGAAATTGTTAATTAGTCGTTTTTGTCCGTTAAAAGATACCGTGACAATTAATCGTGGCAACTTGTTGCAAGAACCGATAAATAGGAATCAAGTGAATACAATTGGTTGTGTGTGTGATATTACTGTGTAGCTAGCAATTATACCAAATTCAATGTATTTTGACTACCAAACGTTGTTATATTACAAAATCTAAATTAATTAATCGAAATTTTCATTCAGGTCCCCTTTGAATTCTTTTTGGTTGAATACCACCAGGAATCAAATACTAAGAAACATGATTGAAGAAATCGGAATTAATTGCTAAATTGTTGTACAATTAAAACCATAATTTCTATTATACAAAGTATTACTCAAAATATGAATGAAGTTTCTACTTTTCACTCAATGTAGTTCCTGGAATTTTCCATGCAAGAGAGCGAAGGGTGAATTGTGCCACTTCTCCATATTGAAGGGGTAATTCATAGAGTAAATTTCTTCAGAATTATTCTGCGGGAAATCATACCACATGCATTGAGGAAAATTCCTTAAAGAACTGTGAATTTTTCAACTCACTTGCAATTATTTTATTTTAGGATATTCCGTATTTCATCGTTGCTAATGTTTTCTTCACGACATCATGTCAAAAGTATCGATATGTACGACAACTCAATTTCCACCAACATCAAAAATACCACTTTCCGACAGTCTCCTTCATTTCAATTTTTTTTTTTTTTTTTT
>JXOR01001385.1:73084-91429 GCA_001014335.1 Coboldia fuscipes
TTTTTTTTTTTTTTTTGACTCATACTAGGAGAATTGGTGTTGGTACGCATTCTCATATCAGTACGGGAGCACTGTTGCAGAATATTTCAGTTCGATATTTCAGTCTCCCGGATAAATAAGTCAGCAATGGTAATTTATATTTTTTTTATTTGGTAACTTAAATTTCTGTTAATTAAAAGCAAAGAATTTTATGAATTACCGCGTCCAAAAACCACATTAAATATTCATTAAACCGAATAACGTATTCGTGTTGTGTGTGAGACTAACGAAAAGGTGAATTTTTATCAAGCCAAAGTTTTTCCATTGAAAATGTGGGTGATTATGAGTTAACATTTGAAGGTAAAAAATATATATATTGGATACAAGAGGAAAAAAAAAATCGAAAATGGACGAATATGGAGGGTGATAAAAATGAAATTGTGCGAATTTTTTCCAATTTATTTTATCGGATTTGTAGAGATGAAATCCATTAAATTATTATTAATTGTGTACATAAAACGTATTAGATGAAATAAAACTAATAAAGGATTAAAGTGTTTGTTTAAGAATTTTGTTAAATCAGTTACGAAATTTCGTTCTCTTTTTTCATTTTATTTTAATTTTTTCTGCCATCAAGTTGCGATAGATTTTATGCTAATTGAGTGTAATTAATAAGAAAAGTTTATTGATAACTGAATGAAACATTACAATGATTTATGAAATCAGTTAATGATGGTGTCAAAAAGTGTGTGCTGAATCATATAAAATCCATACAGTTAAAGGAAAAATCAGTTCGGTGTATTTTTTTTCTCTCAATTTCATTTTTTTTTTTTTTTTGGGGGCTGGAAAATTGACATTCCCACTCCCTCATACTCTTTCAGTAAGAGAAAATTATTGATTAAATACGTTTGGAGTGTTGGAAGTGCTTTTTAACTCTCGTTCAGAATATCCGATTGACAAAAAAGGTATAAATACATATAGATTCATATTATAATATAATTTTTTTTGGGGGGAGTCTGAAAATCACACTTATTCAGTTTCGAATTAATTAAATAAAATTTGCATATAAATATCATCAAATGGAATAAATGATAAATCAGATAATATGAGATTTATCACGATACAATTGAGGATATAAACATCTCATTTTGGTATTTAATTATCGATATTGTGTGAAATGGAATATTAGTGTTAATGGAAATGCATGATAGTGAATAGTAAAAACATAATGTGAATTATCAAATAATGATTTTTTATCGTTCATCAACGTACTATATAGATAAATTGTTAATAAATCGTTCGATTTATGTGAGGCCAACATATTAAATCCATAAAGTGTTTTATAGGAATTTAGTTGTAGGCAAAAGATGTGTTGGTTATCTATGATACTAGTTACAATGAATCATTTACAGTACATTTACTCATCGATAGTAATACATCTTTAATGTTAACCATATCGAAAAATTTAAACAATTGAATAGAAGACCCCAAATTACATATTCTTATTCTATGAATATGATCACCCACTTCAATTTTGTCCAACCTACACAACAGTAATCGTTCTACATTTCCAACTCAAAAACAGAATATTAAATTGTAATTTAAAATAGAAATCTTCGTGGTGTAATTATCTTTCTAAAGTTGGCTCGACACACATTACATTTGATTCCCAAAAGAATTTATAAGAAAATGATTGTAACAAATTTTAAGAATTGCACTATTAATTGCAATCATAGTGCACCAGTATTTGCTTCCTTTCAAATTGCATTGAATTGGGTTTTTTCATAAAATAAACTTCCATCTGTCCAAGAATTAGATGATTTTCCTCTTAAATTGTATAAACATTTCTTCAATTGTGTAGGGTTAGCAAATTGTGCAGAATAGTTTAACCTTTTCGTAATGTGCCATTAAGTAGTTGTATACAAATTCTATGAAATCAAATTCAATTTCTTGTTCTCATTTGATTAGTTTTACTTAGTACATTTCTAATGTTTAAGTTAAATATCAAATGTAATGTAATCTAAAAAAGAACGTAATGGAAAAGAATTGTTAATTTTGTTATAATAGAACTGGAATAAATTTATAGTTGAGAACGAGTATTTACGCATGTCTTCCTATTTTTCTCTTTGACTTCGTTCTCATTTTACTGTACCCTGTGTCTCCAGTATCGCTCGATTTAAACAGCAAGCAAGCAAGTAAGCAAAAAAAAAAAAAAATAATAAAGAAATAATACACACAAGAAGAAAAACTTTTTACTTGTAAAAAAATTTCCAAATGGATTTGTGTGGTAGAAATATATAATCATGAGTTTAACTACATACAATTGTTTTAAAGCAATATGATGTTGATAAAAGATTTCGACTAAAAGAAAAACGGAATTATGTTAGTGAAACCATTTTTTTCTTTTTTGATTTATGATTTCAAATATTGAATCAAATGATACGATTTCTAAATGATTTCATTTATCAAATTGAATATTGAATATTAAAACGAAATTCTTGTGTATTGAAAATTTTTGTAGCGATGCCCTTAAATACAATGGGGTTAACAGATGGAACATTAAGTTCGCTAAGTTTGCAGTTACGAGATGCTGAACTACGTAGAGCTGAAGCAGAACGTGCCCATCAGGTAAGTCAAATAACCAATAATCCCCGTATTCATATAACAAAAAAAAATAAATAAATTCAAATATCAGCAGAATTAATTCAAACATTTTATAACATTCATGTTATGAAAAATGTAATAAAACAGCAACGTTAACAATGCCGGCAATTTCATTCATATTCGTTCGACAATCCATCCATCATTTAGAATTGTTACGCTTTTGGCTTCAATAATAATTATTCAAATAATAAATAGTTTCATAAAATAATCGAAACTGGTGATTCATATAGAGATTATTTGTGTTTTTTTTTTTATTATCAATTGTGTTACTTATAGATTCAATGTTCGAATTTTTCTTTAGATAAACTTTTTGATAATGTTGACTAATCATCATCATTCTTAAATGGGTTATTATGCATTAGAATTGTTTTTCATAATTTTAAAACAACATCTAGGTGAATGTGTAATTTAAACGTTTATTTGATTTTAAAGTCAATGACTAGAGGTAATTAATCGTTTATAGAGAGTTTAAAGAATTGTCACAATTGTTTAATTATATGTTGGTTAAGGAATTGAAATAACTAGATCTGATAAAATAAAATGAGAGACAAAATTGTTTAATGAAAATATTTAAAGATTTCCATTCGGATGAAACGAAGAAAATTTAACGAAAAATAAAATCAAATGAATCGATCATGTTACACTGATAATTTTGATAAATGGTGAACCATTTAAGATTCTGTTAATGGCATATAAAATGTCATACTTGGTGAATATTATGTTACCACATTAGTATAGAATATTATTATCAAGAGTGAAACTATTAACATTGAACGGAATAATTGCTAATGTAGTGTAAATAACTTCTACAGTTCTAATTGAGATTATCAAATTTCTTACATTGGACGGATAAAATATAAAATCGAACGAATACAGAAAGAAATGCGTTATTGAATACGAAATTTTATGGATTTATCATTATCCATTATTTAGGATGCACTGCAGCAATTACGAGGTGTTACATCAGGCCGTTACTCGGAGGCATATGAAGCATTACAATCACGTGCCAGAGAAATGGAAAAGAAGGTTCGTCTTATAAATTAAACAAAAATCAACACAACAAATTTTTTTTTGTATGAAATTAATACTCGAAATCAATTGAATCAATGTGTCCTATTATATTCCTATTGTCTAAACTAAGTGTCAGTTTCTCTATCTATTGTTTATCAATCAAATATTATTGTAGTTAATGTTTTATATTAGTTACTTCTTGAACGGCATCAAACTATCCTTAATGACTTGTTTATAATTTCGTTAGTGTGTTTTTTAAAAAAAATTATTATCTGTTCTGATTGGTAGATATCACTGCCACTTATTATGAGAAGAAACATTATCATTTCCTTAACGTTTAAGACAAAAGACATTTTAATTTGAAACGTAAATTAATTAAATGAATATAATTCTAAGAGAACATGTAAATAAATGTGTAATGATGTTATGAACAAATTAATAATTAAAACATTAAAACTTGAAGGCTGCATTGGAAAATGTACGTTGTGAGGAATTACAAATTGAATTATCGGCTGCGATGCGAACGAAACCATCACAAGTATTACCATCATCAACCACATATGGTGGTGGTACATCATCATATGGATTATCATCAGTTACATCAGCCGCAACATCCGTTACCTGGGCACCAACACCTTCCGATCAGCCAACCGAAATTGATAAAATAATGGCTAAGATCGAACAGGCACGTTTATCCATAGCTAATGTATGTGTAAACTGGCAACATTTTAATACAAATTCCATTATTTTGATTTTTATATAAATACTCTTTAAATACTATCTCCATATTATTCTTATCTATCAGATACATAATTATTTGTTATCTTCAGAAAATTAATTCAAATTAAAGTTGAACCATTTATATTAATAATTTACAAAAACAATAACAAAAAAAAATCTTTATAATTTCAAACAAGAATAGCTTTTAATTGTGTAGTAATCTAAATGGAGAATTAATAATTAGTATTAATTTTAAGATTAATAAGTGTGATGTGCCATTTCCATACCAAAAAAAAAAAAAAAAAAAAAAAAAATTAATGGCTAATTAAAATCGAACCATTTTAGGACAATCGAATTTTAGCAGAATTAGAACATCCACGTACAACTGGACCATCATCGTCCATATTGCCGGGCATATCAGTTACATCATCAATATTATCAACGACACAGACCAATTTATCAAATAGTCTGGCTGATTATGGGACTTCATTAAATACCGGTGGTGGTGTAACATCTAGTTACAGTACACATACATTAGCGGCTGGCAATGATCCATTATCTGGTTTATCATCTGGTATTGGTTCATTGGGTATTGGTTCAAATGTATCATCGTTAACTGGACGTCATACAACCGCAGTTACAATGCCACCATTGTCACAGGTGTGAATTTCAATAACAAATTAAATGGATTATTGATAACAATAAGAAAATGAAATGTACACGAATTACACTATCTAAATTCTGTATTTGTACATGCCAATGATACTATGATATGCAATATGAATGTATAATTTCAATTTAACTCAAATGTTATGGAATACTTTAGGAATTTAATTTTTTAGTTCTTTAATTCAGGATAAATATATTTTTAGTTTTATATGCAAGACATTACTACTATTATAAACCTCACCCCCTCATGTACATGATATACCCATATACAATTCAATTTAGAATAGCATGTGTTATACCCACATTATTACTCAACTGATATTTAGTGAACTGTAATCAATTTAAAACTATCGAACTAAATCGATAGTGATATCATACCCTTTTACGTTTAATTCTTAATTCCATACTAAATAAACATAATGCATCATGAACTACATTATCCACATTTAAAATTCTCACGCGGAATGTTTTTTTATAAAAAAAAAAATAAAACGAAATTATATAATCCAATCACAAGTGATTCCATTAAATACACAATTAAATTGTAATTAAAAATGTCTCATTTTTATATTTCAGAGTTCCACGATGCCGGTATTATCATTACATAGTACTTATTCGTTACCAGCTGGTTCAGCTAGTTATACACTAGGATTGAGTGGAGCACCAGGTGCTTCATCGTACACATATCCAACGGTTGGTACCGGTGCCCTATCATCATTAGGTACATCTGGTTTAACTGGTACATCACATTTGAGTGGTGCGGGTGCTGTTGGTACCAGTGCCGGTGTTAATAGTTTAATTGGACCAATGAGTGGTATCAATTTAACATCAACAAATCCATTAGGTAGTCTTGGATTAAATACAACATCATCATATTCGACATACACAAATCCATTATTAACGGGTACCACAAAATATAAGGCAATAGATGATATAGATATTGGAATTGGTAGATATACAAATCGTTCTGGTACACCGTGCTCACCAATACCACCAGCTACATGGGGTTTAGATAGTTACAGTGGACTGGATGGTGTTAATCCAGCATTTATGCATTCGCAACGTCCATTGTCACGAATGGAATTAGAATGTAAGTATTGAAATTGACAATGGAATTTAGTAATGTAATGCTGATTCAATTAAATGTTTATTATAGCCCGAACAATGGCAATGAATGGATGCAATGATATGACAATTGGACAAGTCGATATGTTAGACTTACCTGGTAAAGGAAGATGTAGTGTTTATATTGCCAGATTTACGTATGATCCTCCTGAGTAAGTTCACATTATCAATTGATTTTAGCGTTTAATTCTCATTATATCATATTTGATATTCTAGTGAGGCAGAAGGTGAATTATCCCTTTACGCTGGCGATTATCTTCTTGTTTGGGGTAATGTTGAGCCCCAAGGAGGTTATTTTGATGCTGAATTGTTAGATGGACGACGTGGTTTGGTGCCAGCGGCGTATGTACAACGTTTAGTTGGTATGATGTTAATCGAGAGTTCTATTGAGAATCATGTTAATAATGTTCATTTAATTTCATTAAAGGTGATGATTTATTGGAATTTCATCAAGCGGTGCTATCAACTTTAGGTGATACAGATGATCTCCCAATGCCTTTGGATCCAGCCCCATTGCCGCCGTTACCACCAAATAATCCATTGATGACACACACATCAGAGGATATGGCCCGGCTTTGTGAAACACAAACCGATATTGGGCCACTTGAAAATGAAGATGAGGCTGACACAGGTATTAACCAAAATTTCAATAATCTTCTAAACGTACGCATATTCATCTCTTGTTGTTATGGTTGGTCCCCTCTTAAATATTGTCTCTATTCACCTCATATATTCAGAACAATTTCAATGTCATTGATTTTAAATGTCTTAAATTCTAACTGAAAACCTTGAATTAATTTTTAACATTCTCTGATTTATTATAAATGTTATGCACGAAATTATCATCCAATTTTAAAATGTTTCATATTGAAGTGAAATTCCAAAACAATGTTGTTTCTTATAACTAAAATAAAAGGTATTGGTGTTATATTTAAATAATATTCCTGTGATGTGAACAAATGTTGTAACTTTGGCAAAGATAATTCACATCTAAAATGACACCTTTATTTCTTTATGCGTACTTTTTCCCCCTCGTTTTTTTGTAATTTAAAACTGAACACAAAAACAAAAAACTAGCTGACTTTATGTCATCCGTGTTAGTTCCTGCACCGAGACAGCTAACATTGGAACGTCAGTTAAATAAGAGTGTATTGATTGGATGGACAATGCCAGAGCCGCCTGGATGCCATGAAATTGAAAGTTATCATGTCTATGTGGATGGTGTCCTTAAAGTGACTGTAAAGGCGAATGAACGAACCAGAGCATTAGTTGAAGGCGTTGATTCTACTAGAGTAAGTTTTATTATCCAACTGTTCAATTGTGATTTTATTTAAATGATTCTTTTAATTCACAACAGCCACATCGTATTAGTGTTCGAAGTGTAACACATAATCGTCGTACTTCAAGAGATGCTGCATGTACAATGATTATAGGTAGAGACACTGCTCATCTCGGACCATCAGCAGTTCGAGCCTCTAATATAACATGTTCAGCTGCGGTTATTTCTTGGTTACCAGCAAATTCAAATCATCAACATGTTGTTTGTGTTAATAATGTTGAAGTGAGAACATTGAAACCAGGAGTTTATCGTCATACAATCACCGGTATAATTTCAATACATTCAACATAATTGCAGTGATTAGAATAATGATGATTTATTGTAGGATTATCACCGAGTACACAATACCGTGTAACAGTAAGGGCAAAACAATTACGAGCTCCAGGACAGGCGCCACCACCAGCACCACCACCAGAAGAAGCGCCTGGCGCATATGCTGATTTCCGTACACTTGCAAAAGGATTACCGGATCCGCCACAAGTAATGATTGTATATTCTATTCTTAGTCAATGCACCGTAACTAATTATTATTGATTTTAGGAAATTCAAGTGGAACCGGGTCCTCAAGATGGCACATTATTAGTTACTTGGCAACCAGTAAATCGGCCACCATCATCAGGCCCAGTGACTGGATACGCAGTGTATGCTGATGGCAAAAAAGTAATAATTCATTTAATATTGATCTCTAACTGACTATAGACTAACTAACTACTGTATATTGTATTGTAGGTAACGGACGTTGACTCTCCAACTGGCGATCATGCACTTATTGATATTGGCAAAATAGTTGGATTAAATCCAAGAACTGTAACCGTACGTACCAAATCAAGGGATTCACAATCAGCAGATAGTCAACCTCAAGCGATTCCACGTAACGATTTTTTCCAAACATTGACCAACTGTTACAAATTGAATAACTTCATTTAATAATCAATTTATTCTTAAATTTTAGTTCGTGGTACACGACGTACTCAAATGGGTATGATGAATCAACAGCAACAAATGCGTGGTCATCCGCAACAGCAACAACAACAAAGAATGATGATGGGACCTAATCAAATGAATCAAATGGTTCCAAATCAAATGGGTCCAATGAATAATCATATTGGACAAATGCAAAACCAAATGAATCAAAATCAATTGGGTCCAATGCAAAATCAAATGGGACAAAACCAAATGGTTGGTATGCCAAATCAAATGGCCGGTCAAAATCAAATGGGCGGTATGCAAAATCAGATGGGACAAATGCAAAACCAGATGGGTCAAATGCAAACTCAAATGAATAATCAAATGGGTACAATGCAGAATCAAATGGGTCAAATGCAGGGCCATATGCAAAACCAATCACCAATGAATCAACAACAAATACAGCAACAGGTACAACCAAATCATCTTATGCATTCTCATGAAGATCCACATAATTCATTGCACCATCAGCATAATAATCAGATGGTAAATATGATATTTGCCATTTTGGTGTCATTTATTCAAAATCAAATGCATCGTAAAATATTTTCCTTGCAAATTTTTCATTTAATATTTTCTGTTTCCGATATTTTATTTTCTTAAATCGTATATAACGAACAACTGTGATTTTCTTCTCTCTTTTACATATAAAAAAATTAAAAAAAAAAAAATTAACGGAATATCAATTTCAAATTATAATTACGATATTTGGCAAGCAACTTATTAGCAAACCTCAATTGGTCCAAATGATAAAGTTTTTAATTAACTAGCTTCTTATTGTATGATTTTAAATTCATGTATTTGTTGATTTTTGCTTGCTATCTCATTATGTATAGAAGAATATCCATAGGAAATCATATGCAAAAAAAAAAAAAAAATTTAAGAGAAAATTACTTAGATTAAATGCTTCTGAAGTTGTACATTGTAAATAGGATTGAAATGATTTATTCATTTTAAATTTGTTTTTTATTAATTTTCTTTAAAAATTCAAAACTTGATAAGAATATTGAGAAGGTCCTTAATTATAAAAGTCATAATTACCTCGTAGCTTAAACAACAAAGTAAAAAGATTCTAAAGAAATAATTGGTTATGGCCATAGTCTTTCCCTAACAAGAATACACAATGATATAAGTAAAAAGTAACACTATAAGAATGAGCACGGATTTAAAGTGCATGAACAAATATTTTTTTTATATAATTCACTAATATTGAATTCCTTAGAATATTAGTTACTAGATGGTAGTAGATAATTCTTAAATATTTCATCATAAAATAGACTACTTCATATTATTCTTATAGCAAAAAAAAAATAACAAATGAACAATATACGTTTACACAATAATAATTCAACGTATGACGGTGAACATAACAACTAATTTTACAATTATTTCCATATCTATATGTTAATTATCTATATATTTTATAACTTACTAATAATATACATATCAGAATTAGCTTTATCACTAGACATTTGTCTTGATGTTGTTAAATAATTCTTTTAACAAAATACCAATTGTTCTTATAATTAGAGCAATTTTTAAAGGATCAGATACATAACGGTCTCATCAACATCTTATCTTACATGATATAATGATTTTATATAGGAACAAAATACGTTACATTTACATTTTAAGATTTTATTATTATATCATTATTTTGATTATTTTCATTTTATTAAATCATAGTCTAAGTCTATCAACTCTATAAAATTCATATAATTATACTTAATTAGTCCAAAATGAAAAGAAAAGAAATATCCACATTAAAACTTGATACAAATAATATAGCAGGTGAATCATCAAAGTAGTAGCGGAATACCGTCCATTGAAATAACGAAAGATGGACAGAGCGATGATTCATACATCGATGATGATTTTAATGAAAATCCAAGACGTCGTAATGCACCATCTCACCATCAACAACAATACCAACAGCAGCAGGTTAGCGTGATAAAAATTGAAAAAAAAAAAAAAAAAAGAAATACCAAAAATATCACATAAAAATACTTAAACCGATGAATAATTAATTAACATTTAATTCACAACTAATGACATTAAAATGTGTCTTTTATTAAGTCACCAGTACACAACTTTACTTTTAACTGCATCTGGAACTCTACACCGTTTTTATTTATGATTTTCGTTAAATGTGATTTGCATCTTATCTGTTCATTGAACAGAATTTAAAATCAATTGTTTTCTATATTTTTCTCCAAATAATATTCTGTGTATCGTTTATGTGATAAGCAAGGTGCCGTTATAAACAAATTTTTTATGTTGCTCTATGCTTCTGTGTAAAATGTTCGTGTCAAATTGTATTTGGATGACATTTTCGAATTCAACTGTTTTCATTATAAATGTGTACATATGCGTGTGAATGCGTGAATTTTTTCATAAAATTTTTAACATTTTTAAAAGCTTTCCATTTGAATTTTTAATTTTAACTTCTATCAGCCTAACTATCAAAAACCTATAACATTTTGGGTTGCTTCATTTTTCTTTAAGATGTTCAGGAATGGTATCAACTGTTACTCATCAATTATTATTATTTGAGGTGGTGAATTCAATGATGATGTACCATAAGAACTTTAATTAATATTTTCATTTCAGGAGAATATGAATTCATTGTTGTACTTAACAGTGTCCATTTATCATTGCATTACATTCATTGTTCTGTTGAGTTTTTTGTAGTTTTATGTATAAATATAAGATGATTCAACTACTTCATAAGAATTTTCTCAAGTGTTTTTCCTGCTTTATTTTCATCAGCCGTATTATTATAATATTATAGTTATATAAATATGTAATGTTGTATGATGCATTTAATTGTTATTTTTATTATAATTCAGTATTTTAGATGATTTGATATTAAGAATAAATACTATTCACAAGGACTCTTTCACTAGCCAACACTAGACTAAACTTTTTAAATATCCTTCATTCTATGAATTCACCGTAATGTTTTAAAAGGATTAGCAAGTACTATTTGCCTTCAATGATTCACAACTATTAGGAACCTTAAAATAATATTCCTTCTACTGTTACATCTTCTGTGCCACCACCTATCTATTGTCTTTCTCTATCGACTAACGAATGTACTTTTATTATATAAATTCTAGTGAACAAAAAAAATTTTTACACCTTCAATATTTTCTAGTTACAATTCTTCTCAAATATTCTTGTTTGTTTCGTTATTTTTTCCTTTTTTTTTTGAAATTTTAATTGGATCTCTATTATCTTTACCTTTTTTCACTCATAAACTTTATGTTATTCTTTAAATTGAATTTTCTTTTGTGTGTAAAAAACACAAAGTTTTATTCAATACAATGATTTTTGGAAATTTTTTTTTTTTTTTCTTTTTGTTAACATTGAAAAATTATAGCAAGGCGGATATCAACCAACAGCAGCACCTAGAAATCATATGGATCGTGGTAGACCAAATACATTACCGAATAATAATCGAACAGCTCAAAGTGGTATGAATCAATCACCCCAACAGCAACAGCCACAGCAACTTAGGAATCAAGTTATGCAAAAAATGGTGGGCAGTGGTGGTGGTCCTGTTGGCCAACAGCAACAGCAACAGCAACAACAACAGCAGCAACAACAGCATCAACAGAAAAAGTATCCAAAGAATGTGTTGGCTTTGTATAATTATGATCCCCAAACGGAAAGTCCGAATCCAGATGCGTGTGAAGATGAGTTGGCATTCGAAGCAGGTGATGTTATAAAGGTAATTGATGATTTAAATTACATCGATCAATTGAATATTAATCGATTTCTTATTTAAGGTATTCGGTGATAAAGATGCTGATGGATTTTATTGGGGTGAATGTCGTGGACGTCGTGGCTATGTGCCCCATAATATGGTACAAGAAATGAATGATCAACCGAATCAGACACCACAACAGCCGAATAATTCAATGCCAAGCACATCTGGTACACAACCAAGTGCTAGGGAAATAAGTCGTGACCGTTGGGGTGATCTATTTACCAATGTGCCAGTAAAACGAATGATTGCTTTATACGATTATGATCCACAAGAATTAAGTCCAAATGTTGATGCTGAGGTATTCCATTCATTTTCTTCAATTCAATTAATTTCAATCAATTCACATTAAATTATGTTTTAGCAAGTGGAATTGAGTTTTAAGACTGGTGAAGTTATATTAGTGTATGGCGATATGGATGAAGATGGTTTTTTTATGGGCGAATTAGACGGTGTACGTGGCTTAGTGCCATCTAATTTCTTAGCTGAAGCTCCTGAGCAGTACAACAACCAAATGGGTCCAAGTACACCAAACGCTCAACGTAATAATATAAATAATCGTAGCGTACGTGGTAATCAACAAGCACAACAGCAACCAGGACTTGGTGCACGTGGTCCGCCAATACCGCATCGTGAAATATTATCAACTGGTGTGGTACAACGGACTGGGTCACAAAAAAGAGGTATGAACTATTTGTTACACAATCAATTAAAGAAAATAATTTTTTATCTTAAATAATATGAGTGTTTAAAAGAACGTCCATTTACTCGAATTCTCTTGTGTTTGGAGTCTTATATTGTACTTTTACTATTTGTTTTTTAATTTCTGGATAATTGTTTTTTGTTGAAATTAAAAACAAATAATTTATCAAATCTTATAAGAAAGATGACACTGAATTTACAGTAAATTGTCTATACGTTAATATTGGTACAGATAACAAACACATATACAATTTATATATGATTGTTTTACATAAATTATTATTACAAATTGTTTAAATTCTTTTGTTTTTTGTTAATTAGATACTAATTGCATCCGTTATCACTACTTAAATTCTATGGAATTACAAATATCCCCATAAATTCCTAACAAATGGTACATGTCCCGTTTTGAAATTGAACAAAATGTGAACGTAATCATGTAAAATAACGTATAGCAAAGAGATTTATGAAACGATACCAAGAACACAGAAAGCACGAAATTTTTTAAAAAAAACTTTTTTCCGTTTTATTATCATTTGAAATTCTGTTGAATGTTTTATCATTTATTCACCTGTGAAAGTATTAGAAGTATGTGAATACTTTAAACTTAAAATGATAATAAACTTTTGATTTCTCCCTCGTTTTCATTCGAATTATCATCTTGATGTGTACATAGAAGAAATGAATTTTCCTTTTCCTCTGAATTTTGTGTTCTTATTTGTTCATCATTTTTAGTGGATATGCGTCATAGTTTTTATACTTTGTACACTTTCATTTATAATTTAATTCATAAATTGAATATCAAACCAAAAAGAATTACATTAAATCTCATATCAAATATCTTATGTGTTCTTTCTTATTAGCGAATACTTTTTGTAATGTAAAATTACAAAAATCTGAATAATTTGAATAATTTATTCCATAATTTTGTTTTTTCTGTATGTAAATGTAACATAAATATTGGAATTACAATTAACAAAAACCAAAAAAAAAAAAATATAAAAAATGAAAGCTTTAAGTGTTGATTGTGCGCACATCTAAAATTCTATTATACTTTCTCTAATATTTCTACTTCTGTTATTCATTATTTTAATTTTTTTATTTCATTCTTCAAAATTTTCTGTTAATTATTATATGATAAATACATAAGATAATTTCAATATCTAAGATGAAAAAGCGATTGTTCCACTATCATTTCTACTATCTCTCTGTATGGAATTTTAAGTGTTTTATATTTAATTAACTTGATTATTTATAACTGAGACTATGAGCAATAGGATTGTGATTTTATTATTATTTTAAAAACGTTAATGACAAAAAGGAACGCAATGCGTATTAATTGGATGAATTGAATCGAATGAACACTTAAGTGCATTGTTCCTTTTTCTCATTCACTTTATGGGTTTATAATTAAATTTTTCAATCAATCGGCTGAAGTCAGTTAATTGATAGCTAAAAATGAATACCATTAATGGCTATGGATATGATAAGAAATACAATACAATGTTATAAGTATACACAAAATTTGGCCGATTGAAGTTATGAAATTATGATGAAAACAATATAAATATAATTTTACTCTGCTGTGGTAAATGTCAAGTCTTCATGTTGTTTGTTGCTAGATGCTCGTCCTTCTTCCCCTACACTGTTAGACAACACGGGCCATCCTGCCCCCGATCACCAAACGCAGGTAACTACTACTTAATTAATTATACTTAACTGGTAATTTTATTTAATTTTTATTATTTCAATTTATACGTTTTCTATACATTTAATATTTTTAATTTATTTTTTAATGGATTTTATATGTTCCACTTAAAAGAGTTTCTTAAGAAACATTCATTTTAATTTCTTATAAATGATATTTATATTGTGAAAGCGGGTGAGCCTTTACACATATAGGGATATTATCTGTTATTTCAATACCATTTATATTAAAGTTACAATTTTCTTTTGAATACTAACTATTTATACTGTGACTAAATGGGATACATTACATTTAATACATTCTGTATAGGTATTCTTGTTCAAATAATAAAAAAAAAATTTCTATCACAATTTAGTAATTTAAATTTTCGGTTAAAATTATATGAAAGTTATTTGCTGAACAACATATTAAAGACATAAAAAGTGCAGAATTGAAATATTTCTCAATTTTAATTGTCTTAAAGATAATCAATAGTAAATCAATGAATCTTATGTTTAAAAATAAAATTCTTTTATAATTAATTTAGTTAAACAAATTAGTTATGTTTTGCTTCGTTATCTTATGGTTATAGGTACATTATGTTTTGTTTTTTTATTTTCATTTTAAGTTGATGTAATCTTTTGTTTATAAATTCAGTATTGGCCATTGGTATATAAAGAAAAAAAAACAAATCGATAAGTATTAATTATGTAAATAGCCAATTATCTATAATTGGCTGTTTAAATGGGAAATTCTAAAGAAATGCAATTGCATAAATTTTCTTTATAAATTATCTGCTTTTTATAACTATTCTAACTCATGCAATGCTATTTTTCAGTTGATTATTTTGTTTGGTTTACTGAATTTCTTTCCATTTATTATTGTTTTCATGCAGTACCTAATGGTTTACGCTACTCATAAATAATTTTATTTACTTTCTATGCAATTCTACTATGATGGAATTAAGAACAATCAAATTTATATTGTGTATGCAGATATTGTGTGTTGTATGTTGTGTGCCTACTTTATAATATTCTCTCTATTCTAGTTAAATGAACGAATAATTTTGAATAATTTATATTTTTTTTTAACAATTGATGAATTTTTATATAATCAACATTGTGGATTGAATTTAATATCAAAATCCATTTTAATGATTATCAAAATTCGTCTAATAAATTTCATATTTTCAGTGTGTTTAACTCTGCGATGCAGTTCAAGATGACATTTATATTCACCTGCATAATCAATTATTTCTACTATTTTAATATCCTTATATACATAATGACTAAATACAACTTGTATTAGAATTATATTGCTTAAACTGGACCAAATATCGTGAAATTTAGATGTGAAAGAATGTTAATAATTATTTTCCTTGCATGTTGAATGATATTATTATGATTTTAAGAATGACTACTATCAATTAGATAATATTGAACAGATCATCAATCTCATATAATCAAATGTCATTAACATCTCATAAATCATTCATTTGAAATCAACCATCCAATTAAATGCCTTTTAATCAATTAATTCTTTATAATTTGCTTGTTTCCTTCATGTTTTTAAACACTTTTGCTGAACAAGTGTTTAATAAATCGGGTTTCAGTTACTGGTAACCTTGAACAATACTAACCGCATAGAATTCATTGTAATATTTCAAACAAAACCATTTACTAAATGAAATGATACAAATTCTTAAAAGAATGAACAGAAATATTTCAAATTTTCACTTTCCATATAGCAATTGATTGCATCACTAAAACAATGAAACAATCATAGTTAATGATCTCCTTTTGAATCTATACGATTTCTCTCTTATATTCAGTATTTTTATTTTCGTTTTATATAATTTAGTTGAATTTTAGTTATAACAATATGCATTACATTAGACACATTTATGCTAGCTAACATTTAACATATTTAACTTATAGTCACTTAGTGAATTTCATATAATAACTACATTAAAAATTAATTATAATTTTTTTTTTTTTAAACTCATAATAAATTAACAGCTAAACAGTCGTGTTTTATAATAATATTTCAGAGTTTTATACTAAAAGTAATTAAACATAAATAAGTTGAATAATTGCGTTTGCCGAATACGTTTTTAAGTATTTTAAAATAATTATGTTTAAAATAGTTATGTTTCATTTATTTCGGAGTTTTATTTCATATTTTGAATTGTACAAGAGCTAATTAAATATCATCAATTATTAAATTATAATGAATCAAAACTTAATTCACCGGAAAATAGCAAACAAAATCAAAAAACAAAACGAGAAAACACAATCGAAATACAATGATATTAAAATGATAATTTGAATCGTTTTAGGGGATGTCGAGACAACAAATGATCGGCCAAAGTGGTAATTTATCAATGTCACAACAACAACAACAGCCACAACAGCAACAACAATTAAACCAAAATCAACAACAGCCAAGTGGTTTCCGGTCATTAATGATGGGTGGCACATCAACACAAAATAATATGATGGGACAACAAACAAATACAATGAATCAACAACAACAAGGCAATATGATGGGTGGTGGTGCCCAATCAAATTTAATGGGTCAAACAACCGGAAATAATGTAATGGGACAAAATGGGCAAAATATGATGGGCCAAAGTGGACAAAATATGATGGGACAAAGCGGACAAAATATGATGGGACAAAATATGGGAATGAATAATACTGGAATGATGGGACCGAATAGTAATATGATGGGTGGGCCACAACAACCGCCGACTACCACAAGTTCTGGTGGTGTCTTATCAACCGCTTCCAATTTATTATCGGGTGCAACAAATGCCGCCACCGGTGGTCTATTTAATTCTAATCGTCGACAAGGACCTCAGGTTGTGCCTCAGATGTCTGGTATGATGGGTGGTCCACAGTCAAATCAACAATCGATGCAACAACAGCCCCAGCAGCAGCAGCATCAGCAACAACACAATCCATTAGGTGGACAAGGTGGTGGACTATTCGGTTTTGGTGGTCAACATCAACAGCAACAACCAGGACAACCGGGCATGATGGGCCAACCGGGACAACCAGGACAACCGGGCCAGGGACCGAATATAATGCAAAAGATCAATGATATCACAGCACCCGGTGGCGATATATTGTCCAAAGGTAAAGAACTTATATTTATGAAATTTGGTTTAGGTGGCAAATAACCCTTGCCACTAAATACTACCGGAATTCTATTTCTACTGTTTATCAAATTTATGGTATAAAGAGCGCACACATAATGATATCTCAAGGTATAATATTACATACCGATTGTAATTTATAAATTAGACAAAATAAACCTGCAAATGATACATAAATGATAATTTACCTTATCTAGAATTGATTGATCAAAGTTATTGGAAATATTTTATTAATTAAATGTTATTTGCTCGTAAGAATCGTTAAACGGACGTATAATAAACGTGTTGTTGTCCCGAATCATTGGATTGTTACTTAACCAAATTTATTTCTTTTCGGTTATTGTTGATAATTAAACAGAACGGTAAAATCCCGTCAAATTGACATTAATATAAAGAAATCGACATAGATAAAAATTTATATAAGACAAACTTAAATTGCAAAATACAAGAATGATGAATGAAATATAATATTATTATTAAATAAATTGTGATTAAATCGAAGTAAATTTAATAATAAAGATTAAAAATTATACCAAAAAAAAAAAAAAAAAAAA
>JXOR01001385.1:91589-117816 GCA_001014335.1 Coboldia fuscipes
AAAAAAAAAAAAAAAAGAAGAGAACACATATTAAATCATATAAAAGCTTACATGAATAATCTATTAAATTAACGATTGACATAAGATTATTATTATTATATTATAAAAAGATTTAAAAAAAAAAAGAAAAACAAATGAATAAAAAGTAAAGAAATAAAACTTATTATAAACGGTTGAATAATTAGTAAATAAATTATTATAAAAATTTATCCAAAAAATGAAAAGAAAATCTTAAGAATATGAATAGATATTTCGAAATGAAAACAGATGGACATAAATAAGAAGAAATAAAAGTTATAAATGTGAATGTAAAGACGTCGACAGGTATAAGAGATTTACCATTTTCTAATGGAATTAAATTAAGATTTATCGATGTTCAAATTCATCTCTCGTTTGATGAAATTGATTGATATACAAAACATAAATGATTTATTAAAGATTTTGAAAGAACACAAAACATAAATTCTGTAAATTTTTAAACAGAAATATACAAAATTATTTAGCAATATTATTCTAAATTGTAGTTGTCATTGCTGATAAGAGACGGTGTTTATTTGAAAATTGAATTTTTCTTTTAGTTTTTCATTTGATTTGATTTGATGAAATCACATTTAATGAATTTATAAATTCGTAGTAAATGCAAAGATAAATAAAAATTTAGTTAAAAATATTTAATAAATAAATGAAATTGTATGAAATTAAAGGAAACATATATATAAATACATATATATACTGCCCACGTATTGTAAATATACTTGTTAATTAAATAATAATTCCTTATTAATTATTAAGTTTTTTCTTCCCCTTTTACGATAAATGATGTTCTTTAAAGAAACACCTTTCGCTATATTAATTGGATCATGAAAAATGCAATTCTCTTATTATTTTCCTAATGATAAAATTAAAAACGATTTTCATTAATATTTCAAATCAGAAAAGAACGGAAGAACCATTTAAACGTTGAGTTAATTGATTGCACGGTTACGATATCATTGTACATCATTTAAAGTATATCGTTCATATTCAAAATATATTTACATAAATATAGTCAAACTGAATGAAAAGAAATATAACTAATCTGGACAATACTTAAAAATATTTCATTCATCAAAACTGTTTTTTTATAAATTATCAGAATAAAACTTTAAATAAAATGAAGAAAAAAAAAAAAGAACTATGAATAAATAATAATTAAATAATAAAATGAATATCTAATAGAAACATAAATAAAAAAAGAAACAAAATAGATTACATTTAATATTGTACAAGATCCAATTTATAATAATAATGGTATTACCATAAATGTTACTAAAAAAAATAAATAAATGAAATCATTAATAAACATTTAATATTAATCATTTATTGTTATAATCTCTGAACAGATAAAATGAAAATTAAGAAAAAAAAAAAAGAGAAATGGAAAGAAAATCAACTAATTTGAATGAAATGAAAGAGAACTACCATAAAAAACAAACTATAAATTAATCAACTATTTCAATCCAAAAATAAAGACAAATTAAGAATAATAAATCGTAAATGTTAAATATTAATGGAATGTAAAACATGATAAAACATAACATAAAAGAATGATTAAATATTTTTCTTGGTAATTCGATATAACATACATACATAATATTAATTAATTGAAACACATAATTATGCTTTTATTATACAACGCTATTTAATATTTTCTTCAAAACTAATTAATTAAAAAAAAAATGATAAATAATTAAATTTGAAATGACATTACATCCATATTATGATAAAATGAAATTTATAATTATCGAAACTAGAAGATAAACTACAAGAACATCCATTAATATTTCGTCTTATTAAAAATGAATAAAGTAAAACTAAAAAAAAAATGATTATAAATTCTAAAACTTCTAAACAGTTCTAATCTTCCTGTGAAATCAATCACCACATTAATAAATAAATCAATTCAGTATTATGTAATACACCATTTAGTTCATATTGTTATGGAGGATTAAGTGTATCTTGTTTTTCTTAGAAGTACAATGAGATGAAAATAATAATCAGTGAAACGAAAAGAAAATGAAAAAAGTAAAAAAAAAAATTGAAGAATTAGTCATTGAATTCAATAAGAAAGTATTAGTTTGTGGTGCCTTTTCGGTGTTAAAGTTTTTTCAAATTTTCATGATAGCGATTTAATCTATCAAAATTCTAGAACTCCCCCCCCTCCCTGATCCGATATCAAAGTATCTAATAATGTAATACAATTCAGTAAATTTAAAATATTAAATTAAATAAATAACATGAAATCCACTATTATTACATAAATATTTAATCATAATAATGAAGAAAAATATTTAATCGTCCAAATGAAAAGTGTGCAACAGACATATCATATTGGTGGGAAAAAATAAAATAAAAATAACTCATAAAGTTTACTACATTATTATTTCTCTAATATCCATCAAATCTCCTAAATGCTTCTAATTTTCACTAATTACAATTAATAATCATAACTCTTACATAACAAATCTATTCAACTATTTACTTACACTATCCAATTCAACAAGAACTAAACATTTATTTTATTTAAAACAATGACAATGATCTACGGTTAAACAAAATAGAAAATACAAGTGTTAAGTGACAATAGCAGCTCATTAACAAGAAATCATTTAGTAAACTATCTTATCAATATATTGAGTCCATTACTTTCGATTTTTAACTATAAATTATATTTGAATTTAATGGCAAAATGGAATGCATAGAATCGTATGAATAACAAAACAGTTGATATGATTTCAATAAACTATAAGAATATTTAAAACATTAGTACATACTACATTTATTTAATGAGATAAAATATCAAAGTAATGTAAATATTGATTATTAATACTTAAGATATCAAACATTATAAAATAATAAAATGATGGAAAAGAAGTATATTTAAACAGCTAGAATTCATAACAACATTCATTCATTCATACATACATATGTATATGTTACGTTTATTGTTGGTAATGTATGTAATTTCAAATACTTTATTCGACTATTTCAAAAAACAAAAAAAAAAAAAACCAAAAGGGTGAAAAGAAAATCTGTTAATCTGAGATAACATCGTAACTGAATATTAAAGTTTCAATGAATTAAATAAGAATAAAATCTGTACAATCAATAAACCTAAACTCCATAATTTGAATTTAATTATTTTCCAGATGTGTTAAATTTCAAATGAGCAACAATAATTATAAGTAAATCACATCAGTCACCAAAAGAGTTAAAACTGAAACTGTTACGTAGATTGATTATGTACAAATTAATACGTTTAGTTCTTAAACTACCATTTATATTCATAATTAATTATCCAATTGACCATTGATTTCATACTGATTAATTCAATTTAATATCTCTGATACATTATGATTCAACAATTCAAACCAAATAATATATCAATTCAATGGTTCTTTGAATTTGTTCGGTAATATAAGTGGAATATTTAATAACAAAATAAAAATATATGGTTCATGAACTAAAAGTGATTTAATAAAAATAAAATTTATTATATTTAAAATCATCATGTACAGTACCAAACTTTAAAAGAAATGAAATAAATGAAAATGAAAAAAAAAAGAAAAACATAAATTAATTAGATAACAAAACATACAAATTATTATGATATACTTATAATGTTATGTAAACTAAGTAACTATGAGCATTGCATATAATATTATTATGGTAATTAATCATGAATAAATATTATTAAAGAAAATAATTAACGATTCTTTTGAAATCATGAAATCCAGCAGGTAATCTAATTTTTATTTCCAGTTCCTTTCGAATGTTACGAAGAAACATCAGATTAAATGTCAGTTGTCAATAGGAAAGCGCGTATTTCAAATACATAAATATTTCAACAGTGGATCCTGGTTATAAATATCCCAGTTTGTCTTTTTGTCTTCAGGAGGAGATTCTGCTCTTCGTAAAATCTCTTCATCTCTATTAAATCGTCTTTACAGCTTCAACTATCTAAAATTGCCAAGAATAGTCCCTTCGATTGTTCAGTTTTATTCTAAAGATTATGTGTATACGCGATTGAATGACCGATTTATTGTAAAACTGTAAGTTTAGTAACAAAACAATCGCGAACACATTAATAACATACATTTAATTGTTATGTGATAGCCATTTGAATCTATTCACACTATTTCTATTATCAATCATTTTACGTTTCGTAATCAATGTTTGCAGTAAAGCGAACCGAATGTTGTTCAACTTGTTTCCTACATTTTGTATCAGTGGTTGCAGTATCACTTCCTTAGTTCCAGGTCGATTTAATTGAATTAAAAATTGATTTAAATGACAACGCTTTTGTCATTATTACCACAATCACATGTAGTGAGACATAACATTTTATCAATAGTTCGCAAGTAAGTGAAGTTGAATTTTGAACCGTGACTTTGACCTAATTAATTGAGCCACATCTAGAAGCTTATATTCAACCATGCAGATAGACAGAATGACTGGATCATTTCTTGGGAAACAGGATCGATTTGGTGGAGTTACAGTTGAGTTACCGACCGAAACATTGAATTTGGAGAAATTCAAGGAGCAATTAAGTTGTACGACGGACGAAATCAGTATTCACAGACTGATTTCATAGAATATCGTCGATATCGTCATATAAACTATTATCATATTTTTCAGGTTCACTGCAAAACTGGATAAAAGATTCAAGGAGAACAATATGGTTTAAAGTCTCAATTGAGAATGCTGACGTTGTCCCCACATTAGCTGCAGTAAACATCAACTCAGTGATAAGTTTTCAGGCAATTTTAATTGAATGTGGATAATACTTTTAGAATGGTTTTAATTTTCATCACGCGAAGGAAGGATTTGTTATGATGTTTAGATGGTTGCCAACAGATTTACCTCATAATATTCCACCATTTGCACATACGATGGTCGGTGTTGGTGGTTTAGTGATAACCGATGATAATCGTGTATTGGTAATCAGTGAAAAAAACGCAGTGATTCCAGGCAGTTGGAAATTACCAGGAGGTTTTGTTGATCCAGGTAGCTATTAACTGACGTTTGAGATTAGATTCTCGACAATGAAATATCAATTAATTCGTAGGGGAATCATTTGTTGAGGCTGCAATTCGAGAAGTGTGGGAAGAGACCAGTGTTAGAACGGAATTCAAAAGTTTAGTAAGCATACGCCATGCTAAGGAAGGTCTCTCATTTAACTGTGCAGATCTTTATTTTGTAATCGCTCTATCGCCTAAAACTGAAGAGCTAATGGCTTGTCCGAGAGAGATAGCGGCCGTAAAGTGGATGACTTTTGATGAATATTTAAATAATCCAAATATCCATGAGACGAATCGTAAATTCCTAATGGAATATATTGAAGGGATAAAGACGAATACTTTTATTACCTGTGAATTGAAAGTGCATGAAATTCTCAAACGTGAATATTTTCTATATTACATAAGTCGGACAATGCCAAAGGATAAGAATCTAGATCTTGAACATAAGTTGTAAATAGTTTTAGCAATAATCTAAATAAATATCAAGATCATGTATATATTTGAAGAAAATCGTTTTATTTTTGGAAAAAATTTTATAAAATTTTGAGAAATATGGGAAAACAGGATAATATATTGAGCTATGATGTGGAATAGTTGTAATTATATTGTCAAACCATTGTACCTGAGTTGAAAAAGATTTCAATAAACCACTCAAACGAATTCCTGTTTTGTATTTGAATTAAGGTTTAAATAGACATCCTTTAAAATTTCCTATTTGTATTTCTGGTTGTACTTATTAATATCATTATCAGCTACTTGAATACAAAATCAAAAATTTATAAGATATAAGTGTTCTTAATTAGAGGCTGGTAGACTCCAAAATGGACAACAGTTGAACGTGGACCGATCAGTAGCTAATTGTAGTCAAGAAGGGACGGAGTGTTCAATCAGTTAATAGTCGACCAAACAGTCGGCATATCATTTAATGATACTTTTACTGTCTAGCTGATCGTTCTGTTTCCATAAGACACTCCCGGACTAAAATTCTAGCATGAACGATGCCCCGCTTTAGTCGTTCCGCCGAACTACGGCTTCCTGAATATGTAGGTCTGATATCACGGCCCATTTCTTCGATCACTGCCAATAGTTGGGCATATTTGGATAAACCATTATTTGTACTTGTAATTGTTGTGTTCATTGTCGCTAAATCAACTGTATTCCGTGAACTGATAGCCGCACTTTGCTGTTGCATTTGCTGCTGATATTGTTGATACAACTGTTGTTGATGCAATAACTGAAGATTCTGAGGCAGTTTCGGCATATTCATCGGAATTGGTGTCACAGTAACATCATTTAATTTTGATTCCACAGCCTGAATATCCATCATCGGATCCATTGTCTGCAATTGTTATCTGGAAATTTATGGGAAAGCATCAGTAGTGGGTTCCAATGCAACTTGATATCATTTCAATGCACTTGCTTACCGTATACGAATTGTTTTTCCTTTAAAAGTCTAAATCAAAGATAAGTCAATGGTATGAACTAATTATAAGTGTTAATAACTGATAAACGAGAAAGAAAAATTAAAAATCACTTCTGCGAAAAAAAGAACGAAGAAAAGTTACTTTTCCAAAAAATTATGTTTTTTTTTTCGATTATTGTAAACAAAAATATGTCATAATACGGTGGCAGCTCCATCTATCGACCATATATCATTAACTGCATTACAATTCCCGCCAAAATTCGCGAACATATGAAAATTGAATAAAATTTATATGAAACAGTGTTGTTTAAAAGTAAGGAAAGGTACAAATTGAGTATCATGTCCTACTATCCTACTGAAGAGGAGGAGTTTGAGTGCATGTACGCCGACGAGCTAGAGGCTCTCGAGGAACTTGAAAGTAAGATTTCCTTTTATTTAAAGATAACTTAAGCAATTGCATTCACTGTGAATTCATCATTTTAGGAGATGATCAAGTTGGACCGCTTGCAACTCAGAATCCCAATAAGGAGAATCAATCAAATGCGTCGATAATAAATAGTCCTCACACATCCCAAAGTGTCTACAGTCAGGACTTTCGGAAAACACCCGCGAACAAAATTGGAACAAACAGAATAACTTCTACCCCATTTACTTCTACACAAAGAGTTAATAACCGATTGTTGGATCAATTCAGCCCTAGAGTCTCAAATATTGCATCACCATCGACAATTCATGAAGACGATAATTTCTATGATTACCAAGAACCAGCAAAAAAGAGACGTCTTGATTATTTATTTGGTGACATTCGAGATCTAGATGAAGATGAGGAAGAACGGTACTATCAATATGTAAAGAAGACCAAGTCTCAAGATGAGATTGACCAAGATGACATACGACGAATATTAGAAAGGAGAAAGTATTTGTATGATATTGCCTCCACGGATACTAATTCAAATTCAGATAAAGTTGCTCAAGTGGAAGCACTGCGTAAATTCAAACAAAAGAATTTGGCTATCACACTACCTGCTTGGCCAGCATTAGAGATCTCAGGAGCAAATAGAAAAAAATTATTTGTACGGTTTCATGATGAAGAATTCGAGAAAGAACAAATTAAAGAGTTGAAGTCATCCAATCAAACTCTTGGTTTGTTAGGTGATAAACGTGATGAAGTTTGGTCTGCAGCACAAAAATTCGTAAGTGAGATAACAAATTTTTAATATAATCGATCTTAATTGAAAGTATACTTTGTAGGTTTCTGATGGGTTTAGTCAGAGCCATGAAGCGAATGTAGTCGAAACTGTTGCGGAAAACTGCCATTACGAAAATGATCGGTTATGGGTAGAAAAATATAAACCAAAATCGTACCGCGATTTGTTATCAGATGAGGCAGTGAACAAAAGACTCCTATATTGGATGAAGACATGGGATAAAGTAGTGTTTGGAAAAGAATTTAAAATTCAAGAAGATATGAAAGGCCAAGTCAATAGTTTTAATAAGCGTACAGGCCGTTTCGTGCAAAATGGTGGTTGGACAACAAACAGGCGTAATAATATGTTTGTAAAAAAGGACTTGGACGAATACGGACGGCCGCATGAGAAAATCGCACTATTGGTTGGACCTCCAGGTTTGGGTAAAACAATGTTGGCTCACACTGTGGCCAGGCATGCTGGTTATGCTGTACAAGAATTAAATGCTTCTGATGATAGGAATGTTGAAAATTTTCGTACTTTATTAGAAAATGCCACCCAAATGAAATCAGTTTTAACTGAAGACCAACGACCAGTTTGCCTAATTTTAGATGAAATCGATGGTGCTCCAAGTACTTCAATAGATTATTTGTTAAAATTTGCATATGGTACTAGTAAAGGCATGAAAAAGGATGCGAAACAACCGAAAATTTTAAAGCGACCAATTATATGCATTTGTAATGATTTGTATGCACCTGCACTACGAACTCTACGGCAACAAGCAATTGTATTACAAATGCCAACTATTTTGAGCACACGTTTAGGAGATAGACTTAAAGAAATTGCGGACAATGAGAATTTAAACACAAATCTTACTGCATTAATAGCTTTAGCTAATAAGTCTGGCAATGATATTAGAGCATGTGTATCAACACTTCAATTCTATGGCAATAATAAGAGAGAATTTACGTTAGAAGACGCTTTGAAATTAGATGTAGGACTGAAAGACCGCAACCATGGACTTTTCACCATTTGGCAAACCATATTTCAGGTACAAATATTCTGGTGTTTTGCATTCAAATTTCAGAATATCTTGACAATAAACCTTTATTCATAGATTAAACGATTAGACCTTAAAGACTTCACAGTAACTGGAAAGAATACTGTCTCTTCAGCAGTGCTTAGAATGAGACAAAGAGCCAAAGATGTTACGGAAATTATTCAAAGTTACGATAATGTCGAACGGTTTGTTCAATGAGTAAAAAGGTACTGATTGAATGAGTAATTTACTTAACCAATTTTAGATTAATGAATGGTGTGCATGAAAACTTCCTAGTGAACTCTCAATTTAAAAGTATACCAGATGGTGTCGAATGGTTTATATTCTTTGATACTATCAACACTGTTATTAATCAACAGCAAAATTATACTCTTTATCCATACATTATGCAATCGTTTACTAAATGGCATTTATTGTTTGGATCATATCAATATCCTAAGTTACATTTCCCTAGCAAGGGATATGAAAATTACAAAAAAACGAAAACTTTGGAATTAACTATGAAAACATTAAGGAAAAGACTTTCTCCAAATGTGCGTGGAACTGGAATAAATATAACTATGTTAAGTGAAACTATACCATTACTTCGGCATATAATGTCACCATACTTAAGATCTGCATTACTTCAGCTGCTATCACCGAAGTATTTATTTTTTATTTGAATTAATTCTTGAATATTAATGTGAATAATTTAAACTTCTAGAGAAAAAGATGATTTGGTGACAGCAGTTAATACATTATGTGATCTTGGAGTAGCATTTATTCAAACTAGAATGCCCGATGGATCATATCAATATAAAATGGACCCAGATTTAGAAACAATATGCGTTTTTAATGGTCTGTAGATTTTAATTTATGATTGATCTGATATTAATAACTTTCATTTAAATTATAGACATTCCAGTCAAAACGGCTACTTATTTAACGAAACAGTTAATTGCAAAAGAAGTAGAATTGGAACAGATACGACGGGCGATGCCAAAACAGTCAGGTCCTCTAAGAATGGCAAATGAAGCGAATGAGAACAACAAAAAGATAGTTAAAAATAAACCAGGTCTTAAGTTACCTCAGAAGGATACTGTAAGCGTAATTTTGATGTAGTTGCGAACCAATTGTTATCGAATTTTATTCAATTTTTTAGGTATATAAAGATTTCTTCGGTCGTATAGTTCATAAAGACATAACGTCCGGCAAAAGTTCAAATTGTCACGTAGATGAAATTGTAAAAAGTCCAATATGGTATCACTTTAAGGAAGGATTTAATAATGCAGTCAGAAAGAGAGTTAAAATATCAGATTTATTACACTAAGCTGATAAGGTTTTATTTAATATATGATTTTATTTATTACTTCAATTTGCCGTTTGAAATCGCTTTACTTCGTAATTGAGCCAAGTATTTGTTTGTAATCTCTTCTAATCCAGCTTTATTCATATAATCTTTAAAAAGTTCTTCATTTTCACAGAAAAAATCTAGTAGATTTGACTTCAGTTGTAATACATAATCTTCAAACCATTTTTCATCATCAATTGTTATTAATTGATTTGCTAGCATCTATAGAAGCAAGAATCAATTGTAGGATTCGTCAATAATGTTAAAAGTATATCTACCTCTTCATATGTTCTCAAAGCCATTTCCGTTACAACTGGTTCTTTATTACAGTAATCACGTAAATTGGCCAACATCCGATTGACTTTCTGTAGTTCAACGAATTCCTCAGACAATGTTACAGACAACCACGGTAGACTGAAAAACGAGAACAAATCTTTGATTTCATTTCTCTGATACTTTGACATCAATGAATTGAGAAATTTTTCGTGTTTTCCATATAACTTCAAATAAAAATGGGCTGGGTAATCCTGGAATAAAACTGGTAAGCTGATTTTCTAATGATTCATTTAAATATCTGTACCTTTCTTGAAAAGCAAACGACCTCATCAACGATATTGTATTCATCTAAATGGATTTTAAAATAATCGGTTGATAAAACATCGGTTAAACTGATAAATTTATCTGATGCGTCTGACTGTGATGAAACTTTTGATCTTGGTAATTTCTTTCGTTTTAAAGAAATACCACTGTTTGAACTTGCTTGCTTAACACGAGTACTGATTGTGAATCCCTGAAGAACATTAAGTTTTGATTAATGTATATTCGATATTTTGATTATCTTATCATAATACCTTATCTGCATCTATTAAATCAGATTTATTTGGACCCGCTTTACGCACATACAAATAGTTAAATCCATTCAACAGTTTGCAGTATGTATAAAGAGGTTCTTTAAAACGTGGAATTGTATTCTCAGGTTTGGGTTTTTCAAAATTCATTGATGTTACATTCGGCATGATTTTTTTAATCACTTTATGTGCCAGAAGAGTTCCCACTTCTTCACTGCTATTAAATTCCTGTACATTATCCGGTTCATAGTATATTTGTTGATATCGAGTACATGAACCACCAGCAAAAATATCTTCGTGATTTGTTTCAAAGCTGTCATTGATGACTACTCTTCCGTTAAATACAATATCTGCTTGATTCAATACTGTAATCATTAGTATTATTTATTAAATTTTTCTGCAATAGATTTATTCCATTATGCAATACCAGTGACGTTATTCCAAGACACTTCCTTCTTATAGAGACAAAAGAAGAGATGACAAGTGAATGAACATGGCTTTTCTTCCTTTTTGAAATAAACATTCTTAATGAATCCATTTGGTGTTTGCTGTACGTGTGATAATGTATAGTCATCATAGACATAAATTCCACTTTTACCAATGAGAAATTCAACAGTTTCTGCAACCTTTAATTTAAATCAGTAATTATGGAATGAAAACTATTCATATTACTTACAAAGAAATCGTTAAATATTCGTTGATCATTTTCTTCAGTCCATGGTGGTCTAACCAAACCAATTAAATTTGGATTGCAGCCAGTGCTCAAAAGGAAACTAACTGCCAGAATCGTTTCGATAGTATTACCATAAATTATAATTGAATCTAAAATTAAATTTATATTATGACAGTAATTAAATGAGTGTGAAATGAAATTATACGTTTGACCAGATATGCTGAGAATAACTTGTAAGTCTTTAGCATTTGCATTACATCCATATGGTTATTCAAATAAAATAAATTCGATGGTTCAGATTTTGTTCGCAATGTTTGTGGTTTATCGAACTGCAATCCACCAAGAAATACTAGGTTATCGTAGTTATATGCAATTTTCTTCTTATCAATTTGGATAGTTTTCTTCACACTACAACATGTGATATATTATTAAGTACATCATTTAAAAAATATGATTATAGTTACACGTTAATTCTAGTCACTTTGCCATGTACAAATGTTATCCATGTATTCAAACCAAGTGCAGTACAATATTGTTTGGTGTATTTCAATTCGATTGGAAACATATTTGTAGAATCCGTTATATCGAAATCGTCTTGAATAGGATTCACTCCGGTAAATACAACTACATTCGTGAAGTAAATGTTCTGATACTCTGGACTATAAGGATGTTTTAAAAATAGGTTTCAATTAATTAATCGACAATACCTGAAGATTAAGAAAGTTACCTGAAGATAAGTGTCTCTAAGAATGCAAGTGTGGAAATTCCACAACCAATTATTAAGATCCTCGTGTTGTTGATACATTTCCGACAATGGAATAATGATGTGTTTGAATAGTAAAGCGGATACGTCGGCACTTCACTTGCTGCAACGGTTTTATTCTTTAAAGTTTTACACAATAGTACTGGTCGTGATTTTACCGATACTGTGCGAAATGTGTCTAAAATACTACAGATTCTGTAATCCTTCGAATCATCCTAGAAAGTGGTACAAATAAGATAGGTATGAAATAATATTATTGTGTTCTACTTGCTGCAGTCAATTCATAAAAGTATTCGTTATAACCAGTTAGTCTTGATAATTCAGTCATAAATATCGGATACATTGAACGATGATTCGAAGCCGTTATAATTAAGTTTATTAATGCAATTTCATAGATTCGTTCCTCAAAGTTGAGATATTGAGTAATATTATACCATGTTTTATATTCGTTCATTTTAAGACACGGGCTAGAAACAAATAATAAATTAATCAATGAATATAAAAAGCGGCATTAGAATTTTACCTGATCTTGATTAAATTTACAAGAATCGAACCACAATATGTAAGAATTATCTGTGACTTAGATGCATCGGATTTGTCATCAAACACTGAATATATTTGTGTTAAAGTATTTCCATGAGTTTCTACATTTGACAGGAAGAACTTAATTTCTGGTAAATCCTCAATTTTCGCTACTTTGCAAGAGTAACGATCAAGTATCGAACTACAACAGCAACTGAATAACGATTGAGGAGGGATGGTCATCATCTTCGGAATATTCACCTGCAAACAGACATGATTCAGTGAGATATTTGAATATAATCTACTCATAGTAACGTTGTTACATTCATGTAGTGGAGCAACGGAAAATATGATGCCGATGGATCTTGCATCAGTATAATAAATTCATAGTTGTCCTTAAATACACCGAAAGAAGCTTCCAGCATATCGAATGCCATGCGATCATCACAATCATTACTCATAGCGAATAACTCAATTGCAATTGTGTTCTTAATGTATTCGTCATCCTTTATAGCTATATCGGTTGTATCGGAACTGTTATATTCCTGTATTGCAGTTGATGATTTTGGATCGGATATCCCACTACTTGGAAAAATAGAATTGATGTCAAAATACTTTCCTAACGAATCTTGAGATAAGGCTCGGTTTAAGCACATCATTCCAGCAATCTTACAGTCATACTAAAATTCCAATCAATAAATATTATGCAAAAATAATGTGATTTAACGTTAACTTCTGCAATAATGATTTGTCTGGTATCCTTAGATTTTAGGATTATTTCTGATATAAAGTATTCGCCATAAGTAGACTTGAGCTCTGGACAATACGGATCAAGAAGATTCACAAGATCATCATTATCGGATACTCTAAAATAAATTAGTGAATCTAAGAACTGATTAGAAATGGAACAACTTACAATGCTGATCGAACATGAAGCTTGGGAATGATATTATGACGATGACAAATTAGCATTGATGTCGCCGTTACTGAATCATCCGGATTAACTTCCTTCAACTTTGGAAGGATTTTAGTAAAATATTTTTCAAATATTCCATCTTCCAGCAGTTCACTGTAAACAGGTGGTTGAAGAAATACTAAATATTGCAAGATAGCATTTTCAAGGAATATAAACTGCAACAATGGAATAATCATATCCCAATTGTATCGATAATTAGTCGTTATCATGTGAAAGAATAAACAGTTAGTAGGAGTCAATGTATCGATCTCATAATGCTGGGCGATGTAGTCTTGCCAGGCAGATGGATGAAGTGCCGGTATGTTTGGGTAATTTCGCAAGCTAACGAATAAGATTGGTTCATCAATAAAGTTGGTTATTACGGCATTCACTGAAGAATTTTTACTGAAATAGTAGATAAATTAAGAGCATTGTGAATTAGAGATTTTAGATAATAAATACTATAAATCATATGGATCACAATCGCCGAATAAAGATCTTTCTTCCATTTTCATCATTTGAGAGATAACGGGTAGATCCTCTGGTTCAGCAGGTCGAAGCGATTTTATCGTTCTCCATAATGATGCAAAACAGTCGTCATCTATAATATAGTTATTATCCGTACTTATTCTGAATAAGTAATTATTGTAATTTTACTTAAGAAGCTAGAAAACGGTTCTTTCTTGAGATCCGTTATTGAATTTTCGCTCATCATTTTAATTACCAAAAAATTAACAAAAATTTTCAATCAATAGTTTTAGGAGTTTTAAGCACATTCAAGAGTCTCGCAAATACTAATTTGCAGAATTAAATTATTCAAAAATAAATGTGTAAATATTTATATAGAAAAATTATTATTTGATTGAAGTATCAGCCAGTATCTTCAATTTACTAAAACGGTTTGATTGATTTATTTTTAATTTTCGGAGAATTGTTTATTATTCGATGCAAGTTTTTCTGTTTACATTGGGGTGATTAACAACTATTTAACAAGAGTAAGATTCGATTGAGAATTTTGTGCCTAAGGTTTCGATGTGCTTAAATAGAAAATATCTTAAAATTACTATCGGACCTAATCTTATTTCACCTTGCATTTAGTTATTTTGTAAAATAGAAAAATTATAAGCGCAAGTCATATAACCGAATACCTTGTAATGAATATATATAAAAAGGATTACCTCTTCGTGCAACAGATTTACATACAATACATGTGCAAATTTTATTCTAATTCTGTTCAGAATGAATTGAATAGAATTGACTAAGATCTTTATCCGAATTTTTACCTATTTTACGGTGAAATTGAATTCCAAAAGAAATGTAGATGCGCTCTCCAAAAAAAAATGGAATTTTGTAGACAGAATGAGTACATACTTCCGGATTGTAGAAATATGAATAATATCAACAACTGAGAGGGCGTTGCAGTAACATAAAATTTAGTGATGAGTTGTCAAATGATTTGACACATTTTGCAGTTGGTAGTTCCGTTTTTAACAAAATCGTGTGTATTCGGGCCGAACGCGCTTGTACAAATTGGAATTTAAACTTTATCTATTTCACACCAAAAACAAGCTCAATTCCAGGTAATTTTAGCTTGAATCCATAGTTTAGAGGCTATTGTGTCAAGTGAAATTGAAGTTTGATATCAATATCGCCTATTGAAAGTGATCAGAGTCGGTGAAGTGTGACTATATTAGTGCGATTCACATTTTCTTGGAGTGGGACGAAGGATGCGCGGAGACAGAGGAATGAAGCGTGCAATGTAAAAGCTCGTCCAATGCGTTTTTCCATTAATTTTTACGACATTTCGCTTCCTTCGTTTGTGAACTTCCACGATTATCGTCTGCCCGCTTTCGTGCCGGCGTAGTTTTTGAATAAAACAAACATTTAGTTTTTGCCTGTAACTTTCCAAGTTGGACAAGTTCTTGAGTGAGCGAATAAAAGCGGGTGATTAGTTAAAAACAAGTAGCAATTTCAAATTAATTATTGTGCCGCTGTTAATAAACAGACAACCAGAAGGCATTTTATGTGATTTTGGATGTACCTAAACAATAAGTGTTTGCTGAAAACTGCCTGCAAATTATTAAACAAGATTTTTAAAATTGGCCGGACAATGCCTGCCAGTTAATTGTTATTGGGATGATTAAAGTGATTTGTGTAGATGCAAATTGAGATTTAGTTTAAGGTGGATTTTATATTGCAAGCAAGTAGTTAGTGGTGTGTTAAAACTGATATTAATTTACAATACAATACCGGTCGCAACAATTATTTGTGGAGATTTTGTTATGTGGTGTTCGCGATAAGTCAAACACCTTTTGGCTATAAATTTGACGGTGAACACGTTATTCAGTGTATGTAAAACAATTGGGTGTTAATAAACAATTAAGTAGTGTTAAATTGGTTAACACATTTGATAATAAATAATTAAATTAAATTGAAAAAAGGTGGAATTCCATCGGTACAGAGGTGCCAACAGCGCCACACCAAAACATTTGTGTAGAGTGGAGACATCGAAATACAGACGCTTTGACACGCTGCCGCCATTTTTCCTTCAAAAAATTTCTGATCAAATTTAATAGATTCTGTGGCTTGTGTGCTTATTTATTTGCGAATTTCTATTAAATTTATGCCGAATTTACACATAAAACAGCAGGTAAATGATAATTGATTACCTAAAGTTTACTATTTTAGTGAAATATAATGGAGTGCAACTGAAAATGTTTAATTTGATTGGAATTTATGGATTTACCATTGCCCGCCATATTTGGGAGGCACCACCGATTGAAAAAAAAATCCATTTTGTCCCCAGAAACCACGCACTGCATTGCAGACAATGTTTTCAGCTAAAAGAGTTCACCGTACCTGGTTACTTGGGTATTGTGGCCATCCTCGAATGTAACTAATGTGTTTTAAAAGAATTTTAGCGAATGCAACTGTATGTGGGAAGCCCAATGGATATTTAAATCTAAAGCAATGCCAGAGTCTCGAGGTCATAGTGTAGTGCCCGTAAAACTGAACCAGCCGTATATAAACTGATTCAATTTGGAATTAAACTGAATGTCAATATTCGATGATATTATATCTGCATACGTTAAATGAAGAGGGCTATTATGAACGGCATTGAGACAATTGGGAATATCAATATTTTGGAAATTTTATTCCGAGTGTTACCTCGTATGCGTTGATTGTGTACCTTTTGTGTGATCCGTGCTGTTTTGTTATGTTCTGTCAATTCGTAAATCGTTCAATTGCGTTGATATTCAGCAATGGCCATAATTATTGTAATCTTTAAACGTTCCATATAATTGAATTTTGGCTCATATGGATTACCACTTAGCTCTTGATTCCCGCCAAATGTAACATCATGTCCTCGCATTGGAAATCCATAACAGTTAAATACATGCGACACATTAAATTCAACTCAAGCATTTATTTATATAACACTGATTGTTGTCTATGATGAGAAACGAATTAATCAAATAATATTTTTCATTTATTGCAGAATATCAATATTCTAACACCATTCCACTGGTAATGATTGATTTGAGCTGACTGTGCTGAAATATTGGAAGTCTGATTTGGTAAGTTCCAATCATCAACTAATCTGATATAAATTATACATGAATAATATTATTTAGTGAACTTATATTTGATTTATAAAATGATATTAGATATTTGCACTACCCTCAGTATATCTCAGGCATTCATATTTCATAACGCAAAATATAGAATTGTTTCGTAAATCTCCTCTCGTGTATAACATACACATGTTTATATGTAAAATTGTAAATATAGTGTTTAGTAATTAATATTTCTAACGGATTGCTGCTAATTCATCCCATAAATTATCCTTAATTTTTACTCCAAAATAAATGTTGACCAATGTTTCCGTATATAAGAAGTATGATGGTAAAAGTGGGACAGCAAAAAACAATTTCATATGATAAAATTTGGTGGTGAACTGAATCAGGAAAGAGTATTGGAAATTACAAAAAACCGAAAATCATAACTGTTTCATAAAAATATGTCTTTGACAAACTTTCTTTTCTTGTCACTTTCTCAATGATGATGAGTCAATAACGCGACTTAATACGTAAATCGGTAAGCACATATACACTTCACGTTACACTTTGACCTTGTTTTTATATTCTTTAATTATTTTATGTTCCTTCTTTGCCGATACACTGTATACTGTATATCGTATAACATTGAGCTGAAAATGGAATTATGGATAAATTTAATTTTTTTTATCCATTGTATTAAGCTCAATTGTACCCGTTTAATAAGAGAATGCATGATATTCTGATGGCAATAAATCAACAGAATCGGAAAGAGTGTGACTATAAATGACGTAGCTCCTCGGGCTGTATGGACGAGGGTACTTTGTTGTCTAGTAAAGATCATAAAAATGAATCAACGATTAATTAATCGGTAGTTGGTTCGTTCGAAAAAAAATTAATCACGACGAGTCTGTAATTTCAAGGCGTTTTGTATTTTGATGCAATTAAAAACTTCTGGTTTTCGATTAATTCTGATTTTATGTGTTTTCTGTTTGTTTGTTTTTATATAATTTACATGCATATGAAATTAATGAAGATTGTTCTGCTATATATATTTGTCCAAGATATGATAATTATTTAGTCTTTTATTCACCATCGTTACGCCGGTTCCTAATGTACTTGATTCATATCGTGATTTCGCGGTTTTTATTAACTCATTTTAATGCCGATATTAAAATCCATAACATATGTTGCGTTTATTGTTTTTACAATTGCAAATTAATTTTTACATAATATGTGCAACATTGACATATTTTAATTTCTTTGTACCATACACATAGTAGTGTGTCTGTTTTGTATTTTTTTTTTATCAATGGAAGATGTATTTATTCGTTATTTTCAATGTATAGTTCATTACACTAATAATGTAGTACGTGCAGGTTGTTCTCCATTCAGAATATCTGAATATGTATGTTATGCGTAGTGTGACCATCAATTTGAATAATTCCATTCAATCGTATTGCCGATTATGTAGTCACCGACGATTTGAGACGAGCTGTTTAATATCAAAATAAAACGAAGAATAAAAAGTATTAAAAGGAAACCCAACGAAATATATTTAGTATAAGATGCGTTCTTAATTATGTAAAGAGGAATGAAATCTTAATATCGGACGGGGTAATATGTTCATTTGGCTGCCCAATTAAATTGCATTTGGCCACAATGCGCACAATCTGATGTCTGTGAGCTGACTGTGGATGACAATTCAAATATCATTCCCATATGGCGACTAAATTAACACTCAGCCACTTCAATGTTGGACGTCGATGACCACCAACTTTGAATGTGAAATCATGATTTTGGTTAATATGTTGGTGTTAATGATAAATTTTGCTTCTAAAATTTAATACATGAATTATCGCAACGATAAAAGTATTATTTCTCTCTAAATTATGTTGGGGTGTATTACCAATTGAAAATAATATTCATGTTGAATAATTTTTCTTGAATTAGAATTTCGTATTGTTAATTATGCGTTCGGCAGTCGTCAATGAACACAAATGTAAAAATAGTTCATTCAACAATTAGTCTCCGTGATTATTTATAGAAGAGTAAAAACGATGAAGTTGACGGTCAACATAAATTTTTAGTAAGAATGTAATATCACTTAACACTTTAATTGTATATCAACAGCGGGTACTGTAATGGGATTTAATTAAAATTCTATAATCACTTTCTGTAATGTACTTCAAATTCATTTGTTTATTATTAATTTGATTACTTAAAATTTACTAACCACAACCGGGGTAATGCAGTGTTTTACTTAATGCTTTTTATCTTTGTAGTTTATTTACTGTATTTTTGTTGTTGTTTTTTTGTAAATAATTTTATTTATTTTTGTTTTATTATTTTATTGTTTTGAATGAAATTATTAACTTATTCTATGTATCAATAATTGTCCAGGGACTCAATTCGTTCTATAAAACACATCCATCATTCCTTCTCAAAAACACATATTGTAAATACCAAGCTGAGCGAGACCGAGATTTGAGAAACAAGGCTATATCCAAATAAACAATTAAATAAAACAAGTTATACACATATCCTTTGGTGGATGTAAACATTTTTCTGCCTATTTTATCACTATTAAATAGAATAAAAATAAAAATAAAAAAAAAAGTTTGAAAACCTTTAATGGTGAGAGAATCCTACAGATACCGGGTCTCTCGTATTATATGCAAATGAACATTAAGAATACAAATAGAAATTAGTTAGCGAATATCCAAAACCTATGCACAATATTGACATCAGTATAATAGGTACACTACACTGTATCTATTAAATGCTTTGTTTTATCGCATAATAATTGTGTTGAAGCATAACAATTAAATGATTTAAAAGACTATCCAAAAAGAAAGTGTTAATGTTGTGAATTTAATGTATTTTATTTGTTCGTTATATGTTTTTTGACTGTGTTATTTCATAATTTGTATCAATAATTAGTTGATGTAAAAATTTAATAATTTTGCACTCTTATTATTTAAAATGCATAATCAGTATTGCCTAATAACGCACCTAATAATGAATGTAATTCATATTTGAAATGAGGAGAAAGTGATAATAGTTATAGAAAGAGAGAGAGATTTTTAAGTGAGTTCCAAGGGCCAAATAGGGAAATAGCTATTAATTAATTAATCGATTGCTGTGTGTAGTCTATGAGATACGCTAAGGGTGGCGCAATTCAAATTTATAAAATTAAAAAAAAAGAGATAAGCAAAAAAAAAAAATTGCGAATGAGTAAAAAATAAAAGAAAATAATAATAGAAGAATAAACATAATAGTAACTACTTGCACATATTACACTTAAGTTTAAATGCACTTTCAATATGTGGTACAATCACGGTGGACTGTATGATGAATATGATTTCAGACTGCATCCAGACGAAATGCAGCAAGGGACTGAATCAACGCCAACCATACCGGTGAGTTAAAATGACCATAGAACATGAATATTTCGAGTATGAAATTAAAAAATAATTAATATTAACAACGCATTTTATTATATTATTAGATACAGCCTGGTGTACCGAAAATGGAACAAAAAGAACCTCCACCACGTATTGAACCGCCTATAATACCAGTTAACGGTATGGCACAACCGCCAGTTATGCCGCCACCGGAGCGTCCTGGTCGCAATACAAATCAATTGAACTTTTTATCAAAAACTGTATTAAAGACAGTATGGAAACATAATTTTGCATGGCCATTTCATCAACCAGTGGATACTGCAAAATTAAATTTACCAGATTATTTTGATATTATAAAACAGCCAATGGACATGGGAACGATTAAAAAACGTTTAGAGAATAACTATTATTGGAGCGCAAAGGAATGTATACAAGATTTTAATACAATGTTTACAAATTGTTATGTTTATAATAAACCGGGTGAAGATGTTGTTGTAATGGCCCAAGCATTGGAAAAAATTTTCTTAAGCAAAGTACAGTTGATGCCGAAAGAGGAGGTAGAATTGGAGCCTTTACCACCAAAAAGTGGTAAGAAAAAACCAAGAACACCTGGTGGTGTACCACCGGGGCCTGGTGGTATTGGAAGTGTACCAGGTGGTATGCCAGGTGTAATGGGACCTCGTGCACCTAGACCAAATCAAGTACTGCCCGGTATGATGCCACCATCAAGTACTGGACTTGGTGGTATGCCGAATCCAATGAATTCAACTATACCACCTGGTATGATGATGAATAATCAGATGTCATCATTACCACCGCCTATTGGTACGGCAGCACCATCATCTGTGCCTGGAAGTACGAATACTACCACTACTTCAGTACCAACAACGATGCCAATGAAAATGCCTCAATATGGTGCTGTACCAACGGCCCAAAATCAAATGGTACCGGGCCCATCGGCGACATCTGCATATCATATGAATAGTTCTCAGGCATCGATAGACTCAGTGATTCCGCCCCAAGCACCGGCAAAGGTGAAGAAAGGTGTTAAAAGAAAGGCTGATACAACGACACCTACAGCGAATGCATTTGAATCGCCTTACACTGTTATGGATGCGAAAATAGCAAAAGTTGGAACACGTCGTGAATCAGGCCGGCAAGGAATGAAAGTAATGAAGGTATGTTTTACTTGTTTTGAAGACAAGTTAGTTACGATGATTAATAATTAATATGTTGTTAAATTGGATTATTTTCAGGATATGCCGTATCAAGGTGCGTACGATAGTATGTCACAAATGTCTGGCCATTCATCAAATGTGGTTCCTAAGAATAAGGAAAAATTATCGGATGCCCTGAAGGCATGTAATGAAATATTAAAGGAATTATTTTCGAAAAAACATTCTGGTTATGCATGGCCTTTCTATAAGCCGGTCGATGCTGAACTATTAGGTCTTCACGATTATCACGATATAATTAAGAAACCAATGGATTTGGGTACAGTTAAACAAAAAATGGACAATAGAGAATACAAAACTGCACCAGAATTCGCAACTGATGTACGATTAATATTTGCAAATTGTTTCAAATATAATCCACCAGATCATGATGTTGTTGCGATGGGACGTAAATTGAAAGATGTTTTTGAAATGCGTTATGCAAATATACCTGATGAACCTGTTGCTAACGCTGGATATAATAAAAGTATGGCAGATACTGGTGATAGCTCTTCGTATGACTCAAGTGATTCAGATGTTGAATCTAAATCAGATGTAGAAGCCAATATAAAATTAAAGGATTTGGAAGCCAAATTATTGGCAATGCAACAAGAAATAAGTAAGATACGCGAAACACAATCGAACAAGCGGAAAGCAAAGAAAAAATTAAAGGACAAAAAGAAATCAGGTGAGTTAAATTAGTCGATACAGTCTTGAAATATTTGATTAATAACAATGTAATTTATTTGTTATTTTAGGTCACATGGATTCCATGGGTTTCGATTCAATGGATATGAAGAATCGAATGATGAATGTTAGTGGCGGAATGATGGCACATGGCATGCCCAGTGGTGTTACCACAGCAGGTGGTATGATGGGCAATATGAATGCTGCAGCGTTGGGTAACGCTGGTGCTCTCATGAATTCCAAAGGTGCTAAAGTGAAAGGGCAACGAGGACCAAAAGCAACTGGCGCCGGCCAAACAGGCCAAGCTAATAAACGGGCTAAAGGTGCAACAGCTGGGGCACCGCGTGCACAAAATAAAAAGAAACAACAAGCACCTGCAACATTTGTTGATTCCGAGGAAGAGGATACAGCTAAACCAATGTCCTATGATGAGAAACGACAATTATCTTTAGATATTAATAAACTACCTGGTAAGAATGATTATAATATTTTCATTCTGATACAGTTAGTTTGTATATAAACATTGCGTTATTTTCATAGGTGATAAATTGGGACGTGTTGTTCATATAATACAAAATCGTGAACCATCACTGAGAGATTCAAATCCAGATGAAATCGAAATAGATTTTGAAACACTGAAGCCATCAACATTACGCGAATTAGAGAACTATGTAGCATCATGTCTTCGAAAGAAAACACGAAAGCCTTACTGTAAGTATCTTATTCTATATTCAATGTTTTGGGTAATCAATTTGTTGACAAACTAATATTTTAAATACACTTTCTCTGTTAAAATTGTAGATAAAAAGAATTCAGGTAAACCAAAAGATGAACAGTTGGCAGAGAAGAAACAGGAATTAGAGAAACGATTACAAGATGTATCTGGTGTCCTTGGTGCTGCCAAACGACAAACAAAGAAAGGTATGAGAATAATTTCAGTTATACTTTATTTTATTGCATTCCGCTAAGTTAATGGTGGTACTAATGTTAATTGGATTTTTTAATGATTTCAGATGAAGCTGCAAATAAGGTGGATGTTGCACCTTCTGGCAGACTTTCATCAAGTTCTAGTTCAAGTGATTCATCAACATCTAGCTCGACTGATAGTAGTTCATCAGACTCCAGTGATACTGAAGCAGGTTAGGAATAAAAAAAAAAACAAACAAATCCAATAATCATCTTAATTTAATTTTATAATAATGATCGAATTCATTATCTTATATATAATAACGGATTATTTGCACAAAATGGAAAGACAAGAAAAACAATTATTAAGTAGTCATGAAATTTGATGAAATCGTTTCTATTGAACCGCAATCTCCGGGCCTGTAAAATACAGTCGGTTTTTTTTTTTAATTATTCTCTATTAATTGTACCCATCTTAATTAAGATATATTTAATTAAGCTTATTTAATGAAAAAGAAAAAAGAATATTAGGAGATTAAGAATTTCACGTTTATCATTTTTCATGTCGGAAAAGAATTCTCTTGTTTTCCATTGCTAATCGTTTAGAAGAAATGTTATAAACGTAAAATAATTCTTCTACATCATAAAATTTTCTTCGTCTGAATATTTTAAATTATGTTCTATTTTTATTTAGTTGATGAGAAAAAAGAAACCAATTGATTTTGTGATTAGTAAATAAGAGAATTTAATTTGTTTTTTTTTTTTTTTAAATAAATTATTGAAACCATTTGATTATAATGAAAATGGTATTGAATCAAAATGAAAGCATATTTAATTTAAGTTTAATTCAAACAATAAGATCCCTCGATTATATAATTTGCCTGAATGAGATTTCTTTCAGTAGAACTATTCGTTTAATTGTTCTGCATAAAAAAAAAAATTAATTAAAAATTTAACTAGTGATAATAAATCCTCAAATGGCATTAATTATTAATTTAAAATGATGAAAATTACATTCAAAATGTCATGCGATAAATTAGAAATTATGAGTTAGGTGTAGTTAACATTAAATGGAATCGTGAATAAGTTTTAAAGAAAAGAAAAAAAAAAATTATTAAATTTAAGAAAATGTTTATAGTTTTCATTTTTTAAAAAGAACGTGAAACAAACTCGAATTGATACAATTTTCTTTCAATAATATAATTTTGATAAATGAATAATTGTTTGTTCTCTGTACATTAAACTTAAAAGCCAGACTCACTGCCGTTACATAAAGAGTTTTTGCATATGGAAAGAAATATTCCGCACGATTTAAAAATAATACCGAATTGAGTCAAAACGATTGCAATTATTTGTAACAATTAATAATGAATGGAGATACACAATAACGTAATTAGTGTTCCAGCATAGTTAGTAATATGTCTCATAAAATTAAATTATGTTAATAAGAAGTACTTGTAATTTGTATCAATTATGGATTAGATATGAGACATTGTTTCCAATTTGTTATATACGAAAATAATGACAAGTTACAGTAATATTGAAGATATGAAATCCATAATTCCAATGATTGATGATAACGTTTTCGTTTAGAAAGAACCAGTAAAATGCCAAGACTTAATCGATTTTTTTTTTATGGAAAAAGGATTCTGTGCCATTTCTAGAAATAAAATATGCTTTCATCTGAATTATTTACGATATTCTCTTATTTGACTAATTCCATTTATTTTCATTTGTTTTTGCTATTTACTTAGCAACATTAAGATAAATTGAAAAATAAGAATGGAAATTTTTTCTAATGATTCTCATTAAATGCAAACGATTAGTTTAAATCAATAAAAATAAAATTCTTATTCCGTTTTCATCGAATTAACGAATAGAGAATGTAATAATTTTCTTTTGATAAAAGTCCCGTATCAGTTTAAGTATAATAATAATTAAATTTTAATTCATTTTACTCCGATTATGTAGAGTAGCAAATGTTGTGTAATATTTTGGGGGCAGCCAAATAAATTTGGAACGATACAATCAATGAATTTTATATTTTAAATAAAATTCAGATGGTTATGGTTTATTGCATGTATCGTTTCCATCATCTACTTATAAAAGACCGATTCGAGAATATTATTTTTATTTAATTTTTTTTTTTTTATCTATATGATTCTCGATAATGTATATGCTAACAATTATATATTATTTATATAGAAAAGAAACAAAGGCAATTAATTAAGTACCTTTTTAAAATACATAAAATTCTTAATAAGAAAATGAAATTATTAAAAAGTGTGTATTGTTCACATAATTTTTTTGTTATAAAAAGGAAGGTGGACACAAAAGTATATTTTGATTTAAATTTGAAAATGAACCAAAAATAAATCAAAAAACAATATTCAAAGTAATAGAGAGCCAAGAGAGTGAAACATCTTTAAAACATTTATGTTCGTATTACATCATTGATTCCTAAATGTATTTTGATTAGTTAAACGAATATGATTTAATTCAAATCAAATTCAAATTCATAATTATTTTTCTTATAATTTATTATTATATTATTTAAAATGCAAACAAAAAACAATTTAACTTTATTAACTTTCAATTTATTATTTGATTTATGGAAAAAAAAAAAATAATTATT
>JXOR01001385.1:117978-220195 GCA_001014335.1 Coboldia fuscipes
AATTATTATGAAATTATCTTGTGTATGCTTTGAACAAAACTGAATTTTGTGTGTGTGTGTTTATTCAAAAACAAATGCAAAGCGATACAATTGAAAATTTTAAAATAAGGAAAAATCCAATTTGACGTTATCATTCAGTAACGTGTATCTTGTATTCCACAAAATCATTGATTTATCTATAAAAAATATTGAACAGTGAATCGTAAGCTAACAATAATTGAAGAAGTTAGAAAATTTGGAATTTGATCTAAATATTGACGATATATAATTACATTAAAATATTTGTGATAAATAGAGTATATTAACAGTAAATGTAATAAAAGTCTTATTTAATTCATTAGCTAGTTTATAAATGAAAACACATTTTAGTATTTAAATGAATAATTTGAATGAATACAAATGAAAGTGCAGTAGAATAGAAATTTAAATTAATTCATTTGATATTTTTGTTCTTTGAATAACGAAAAAGTAATAGTAATTCTCTATAATTTCAACTAAATAATTTGATTATCTTTGTATAAAGCAAAAGAAAAAAAAAAGAATTAATTTCTGTATTAAATGAATATCTTCTTTTAGTCTCTCTCACTCTTTTGAAATAAGAAAACAAATTTATTATTGATAAATTTGATTATTCATCTTCTGTTATTTGAAATGAAAATCGATTCTCGCACAATTTTTAATTGAATGAAACATAAAATTTGTTATAAATACGTTTTTGAAATCCATTTTGAGAAGAATCATTGATTAGGTGATGAAAATTGAATAAAAAAAAAACATTTTGTTTATGATCGCATCGAAGTTCCGTGTATTCGAGGAAATTTCCAATTAAATTTCGACCATTAATGTAGGAAAAGTGAGATAATACACTTGCAGACAATGTGTAAATGCATTAACTAAAATCAATATCATCTCATCTAAAATGCAATTAAGAGTAAAAAGCTAAAATAATTGAATATCAACATAGACATCAATATTTTTTTTTTATCGAAACTTTGATTAATTTATTTATGATTTCTTTTTTATTTTTATTTTTCTTATTTTTGTTTCCTGACACTTCTTTTGTTTATTACAACGAACATAAAGTTTATTATTCAGTACAGAATGAGTAATTCGATTCCTTTGGTTTTAATTATGTTTTCCTGTCCATCGACTGTAATACGATTATTTCCAGTGATGTTAGTACGAGTAAATGTTTTCTCGGTGTTCCATTGTTATATAATACAAATAATATGTTTCCATTTTTCAATAGAGATGTCCGGCTAAAATTTTGTTTTATATGAAACAGAATAATGTCAATTGATATGATTTATTTGTATGATTAGAAATGCATTAAATTATAGAATTGAATATTTTTATTCGTTGGATAATAATTGAAAATTTATTTTGTATTGTATGCACTATTAATTGATAAATAGAATTACCAAAATAATTAACAAAAGCATGTTTAGCATCGGCATTTGATTTTTTTTTTTAAATTAATATACATAACGGAATATATCTAATAGGGTATATGAGGCGCGCCCCATATTTACACATTGTTTGCACTCGGTTTATCGTTAAATCAGTGAAAGGATATCCTAGAATAAAAATCGATAAAAAAAAAAGTTATTTAGCATTACTAATTTAATACATAAAAAAATGGATCCAAGTATAAAACGACGAAGATGACAGTATTGTCTAATCTAATGTTTAACTAATTGTTTTCCACGTAACTTATAGTGAGACATATATAATGCATTTTAAGTTCAAAAGTAAATGGATAAAGAGAGAACAATTTGAATGGAAATTGTATTGTTTCGTTACTCTTTTATTTATGATTTCTCACAGTTGTTCACAAAGTGTTTGCAAAAATAAAATTATATAAAAGCATATACCAGCAGAGTTACAAAAAAAAAATAATAATAAAAATATGTACATGCCTAAGAAATGGAATGAGTCATTAATCCATACTGTATATCAATTTAAAATAAAATAAAGAGAAACAACACAGGAATTCTCGACAAATTAAAATTTAAAATTTTAATGTGAAAAATGCATAACAAAAGGAAACCGAAACACACGCATTGAATAAGGAGAAATAAATTGAAAGTCGAATATACAGTTGTAATTGTTTAGGCTATTAAACGTATAAATCAAGACTGTAGAGGATCAGTTTCATTGCATTATTGAATAAATATTGGAATTAGTCAACTTGTAGGCCAATGGTTATTATGTGTAGTATAATTTAAAAATTATTTTCTATAAAACAAAAACATTTAAAAGAAACTGGAGAAGAAAAACATTTAAAATAAAATGAATATACTAAAAGTATAAGTATTCGGATGTAATACTTAATGTGTATAATAAAAATTAGTTTAGAGATTTACCTAATCAATATCATATAAAATGTATCGACCATCAATCCTTAATTAAAACAAATATACATTTATGATGAAACTGAAAATTCATTATTTCCATAAATAAATTTATAAAATTTATCGATTATTGTTCGATCCTCTCAGTGGATATTTAAAAGAAATGAAAGGAAATAATAAGAAATCGGTGTATGATAGTGTAAAATAATTGAGTAATTAAATTGTGCGAGATAATTTTCTTTTTATAATAATACTTAAGTCTTTATAATTAGGCTTATAAATAAACAAGGATAAACATTAAAAAAAAAATAAAATAAAAATAAAAACAAAAAACTTTAATGAATTATAAGATTAATATTATATAGATAAAGATTTAGTGTAAAATTATAAATGAAACGAAAGTTTATAAATAATTATGTAATTGCACTGTTCATAGCAAAGAATTTTCCAAAATTTTTGTTTTGTTAATTATTTTATTTTGTACAATTTAAATATGGTGGGGAATATACTACAATTCAATGAATGAATTTGCACAAAAGCATGATTTTAAATCATTAAGTTTATTATGCTGATTAACTGAACGAATTCTTTATTATTTTGGAATTTACAAATTTTCATTTCAACACATAAATTAAATTAATTATGAACAGATTTATTGTGAGAATAGATAATTTGGATAAGAGATAGAAAGAGAGGATATACACAAACCCAACACTGTTATGATCAAAATGGATATAAAAAAAAAATTTATTAAGTATACAATTAATCAATGATGTGTAATGTACATTTTTTGCGAGTACATTGAAACCTATTGAATTGAAAAACACAAAAGTCTATATTACATATATAAACTTTATAAATAAAAATTGAGGTATTTAACATAAATGCATTTTGTTTCTTTTCTATAAATATTATTATTATAATAAATGAATATTTAAAAACATTATTTTTTTTTTCAAACTGTAATTAAATGTTAATTTTAAATTTATTTTAATTAATAATATTGCTATATTAAGCTTTAAATAAGTTTTCTCTTATAAGTGATCTGTGAATAGAGAAAGCTCACTTAAAACCATAAAATAGTAACACAAATAGTATCGAAAAACGATTATTTTGGCTGCTCCCATGAAAAACCGTAAGATTTCTTGAGTTTTAAAACAACCGTAGACTACGAATGAGACGGTCACCTTTTATATTGATTTTGTTTTTGATTTAAACATTATTTAGGTCCAGGACGACCAATACGCAAGAAAAATAAGAAAGACTCGAGTCCAATGAGCAGTAGTAGTGTAAGTATTATTCATTGAATTTTAATTGATAATCCATTTCCATTTAAAATCCAATATACCCATATTTCCCATATGATATTGTTTCATTATACACCAGTGTAGTAGTTTATAGGAGTATTAAATTAAGTTTAAATTTTAGGCTGTATTATCGACTACGTCTTCAACACCTTTAACAACATCACAAAGTCAATCGTCATCAACCTCACAACATTTAACTCAACAGAATTTAAGTCGTCTAAATTCAATGCATTCACAGCATCATCATAATCAGCCAACACCGTCTTCAATGGCTGGTGGATTGGTACCACCAATATCAGTATCAAAATCTGGTGATTTCTTTCAGACTACACCAGTCGGCGGTGGCACTAGTAAACCAATGGGCATTGTACCAGATGTTAAAACAACAATTTCATCCAATATTTTACCAATGTCACATGTACCGCCAACATCAAATAGCAATTTAAATGGTCAAATGCCATTATTAAATAATGTAAATAATATGGGTAATCTATTGGGTCCCATAAGCGAATTAGATAAGTCATCAACGGGTGGTATATCATCATCGATAATACCACCGATTGGTGATCTGTCACAACAGTCACAAATGTTACCATCATCATTGGCCCAAACATTGTCCAATGTTGATGTATTGAGTCAATTCAGTAACCAAATGTTGGGCGTATCATCAGCATCGGTTACAAGTAGTAATCCAATTTTACCAATGGACTCTAATAAGTTAGGTACATCAGCAACTAGTACACAAATGAGTATGGTATCATCAGCTGGACCAACACTAAATAATAATAATCATTCGGCAATTGTACCAAATTATGATGAGGTAGAACAATCGTTAGCATCATTAGAACAGCCACATATTAAAAATGAATTAGATGAGAGTCAAACATCACACTTGAATACATCTACTGCTAATTTTCTGAATAGTAATTCACTGATTACTTTACCTGATTTCGTAACCGGATGTTCGGTATTACCAAAACAGGAATCAATGGAAATCTCAATGAATCCATTCTCAAGATTATCATCAAATGCCCGACAGAATGGTTTCAATTTAGGAGCAAATGATAATAATTTAAATGGTATGGGTCCACCGAAGAGTATGTTACAAGGGCCACCGTCTACCTCAATGTTTGATTCATTTGCAAATATGCGTAATTGTGGTATGAATTTGGCAATGAACAGTAATAGTAATAATACAGCAATATCCAATATACCAGGGTTACAGCAGCCGGTACCACAAGCACAAGCACAACCAGCTCCAACGGTGGCAACAAGTCAACAACAATCCCAACAGCAGCCGCCGTCACAAAATTTATTAAATCAACAAATACCAACACCGCCACCACCAAAACAAGAAGAACGTTGTTTGATTAGCACTAAACCAATAGAAGAACTATTAATGCCACCAAATGAACGTAAAATGACACCACCAGATCCAGCTAAAAATTTAAAGAATGCTATTTCATGGTCTTCTTTGGCATCAGCTGGTTCACCACAAAATCCTGTACCGATAACAAAGCCAAAAATGGCATTGGACGCATTCCAACAGTTTAGAAATAAAGCAAAAGAAAAAGCGGATCGTCAAAAGATGCTAGACCAACAAGAACAGAGGCGTACTATGAAGGAACAAGCCGAAAAGGCGGCAGAATTGAAACGGTTGCAAGAACAGAAGAATAAACAGTTGCAACAGGAACAAGATAATGGAAGGTATGGAGTTTGTAAAATTAAATTACGTTTGTGTCAGATGATTAATCGAATTGATTTTCTTTAATTACATTAGAAAACATCCGTTGGATACAGTACCTGGACGTGTCGAGGATTTGAAAGCATCGCCGCAAGGAAGTGCTTCACCGGGTGCCACGGCAGATAAAGCGGCTGCTGATAGGGCAGCAGCAAAACGTGCTGAACTACGGCGTTTGGAACAAGAACGTCGTCGTCGTGAAGCGGTAAGTTTTGTGATTCCGATTTTTTGTAACAATAATTAAATTAATCATTTAAATTGATTTATAGATGGCTGGTCAAATTGATATGAACATGCAGAGTGATTTAATGGCTGCATTTGAAGAATCACTGTAAAGGATCCTGCTATTACCCACCGTCGTTCCATCACACGTTTTGTTTTTAATTTGTTGCGGCCATACATTGAACCAATATTGGATCAGAGATATTCACTCAATGGTGATGGAGATGTGAACTGTATATTATATCAATTAAAGAATAAAAGATAAAACGATAATTGAATAGAAAACAAACCAATAAAATAATTGAAATTAAGTATTAAGTTAACCGATCATGAATGATGAAGAGAATAGGGGTGTTGTATAACATGAGTTAAATAGCTGAATAATGATTATGTATAAGGCGTTTCTTATTTTCAAATGATAATTATTTTGAAATTATGGAAACCAACAAATCAACAACAAATAGTTTTAAAACAAAAATATGGAAATCTATTAAGTAATGGATTTAATACAGATATTTTATTGATGAATTGTATCACCTTTGCGAATACATAAAAGAAAATATTGAAAAATAATTGTATAAAATCGCGAATTCGATTTATTATGTGAGCTAGTAGCATTAATAAATAATAATTTCTTCTGATTTTTTTTTAACTGAATAAAAACTTAATTAATAAAAACTACATAATATTAAGATTGTGTCCTATTGTCATTTGCTAAAACAAAAAACATATAGTAAATTAGAATTATAGTGTATAATGAAAATCAGTATATTGAGAAAAGTAAATAGAAATTGATAATAAAAAGAAATATATTCAATGAAAATATTTAGTTACATATTTAGTGATGAATATACGCAATGCGATTAACTGTTAAATGAATTGAAACTAAACAAAACAACAAAAAAAAAACAATCGAATCGTATGGATTTAGTTTATTTGGCGGGATTTAATTTAGTTTTCAGATCCATTTTAAGAATACAATAATGAATTATGAATAAAAATATATTTAGAATTAATCAGAATATATTTGCAGTCGTTTAATTAAAATGAGAAGTTGTTTTGGAGTTAATTATTATAATTTAGTACTAATTATCCGTTATTTTCGGTCATTTTGATGCTGAGTTAAGAAACATCGATCGCTTACGATAAACTATTAATAATCTACAATAATTTTAATTGATAGATTGGTGACAACACATAAACCGTTTAAATGATCCATAGATCATATTATTCAATAATACGGAAGATTATGTACTAATACAGTCGATTTGAATTGAACTATTCATTTATATTTCATAAATACTTTTGTAATATATGAAGATGATGAAATTCATGATCCGTGAATCCTTTTTAACTCTTTATAGTAAATGTGAAATTTTTATGATGTTTCATTTTGCTTTTCGAACAACACTAATTGAATGGATTAAACTAACAATATGTTATTTGTGTATAATGCTAATTAATTCGATCAAACTACATATATAATTATGAAGATGAGAGGATTAGAATAAGTGAATTTAAGAATTAAGATGTAATACACCGTTAAGATTTGCGAGGCAATTATATCTTTCATTAGTATAAATATTACTGAAAATTTTTGGAAATAAAAATTAATTACAGGATATGTTTCGACATTTGAATTACTTTTGGCGGCAGAATAAACGCTGTTTATCCGTTACAAAGTTTTTGAGTTCAATATCAATTTTTGTTGTCTAAAATTCTAATTTTCGGTTCAAATATTACATAATGATGTTTTTAAATAAATGTAAGAATTAAATAATTACAAAGAATATGTAACAATATAATAATACTATAAAGACGTCAATTCAACTAAATAGAAGTACTTATGTTTTATTAAAGAATTTTCAGAAAATGTCCTTATCAAATTAGGAGTTTTCAGATTTATCAATCGGAAAAATGTTGGTTGCTGTCTCTGCTTCAACTGTGTCTTTGGTTCTTTTTTGTTTACAATCAAACAATAATTTTTGTGAAATCGAATAAAGTTTGTACACAAGTTGCAAGAAGTAATTAATTAGAAATTATTTTAGGAAATGGGAAAGAAGAAGGATGTGGTAGACGAAAGTGCAAGTAAGTGTTAATGAAAGTGGATAAATGATAAACTTGTTACAGAAATCTTAAATATTTTAGGCAAACAATTTAAGAAACCGAAGAAAGTAACCCGGCTCCGAAGTGAAGATGATTCAGATAATGTGGACGTTGTGAATGATGTGGAAGAAGATGTAGCAGCAATTAGAGATCAATCACCAGCAGCAGATAAATTAAAGGCACAACAGAGCTTACAACAGCCATCGACCAGTAAAAATTCACAGAATGCAAAGAAAAAGAAGAAAGGCCGGCGAGACAGTGGCACCTCGAGTGAAGAGGAACGATGGCTGGATGCCATTGAATCCGGAAAGTTAGAACAAGTGGACGAAGAATTGAGGAAAATGAAAGATCCTAAACTAATGACAGCCAGACAGAGAGCCATGTATGAACGGGGTCAAGATAAAGAACCGAGTCCCGGTGGTGAACTGTTGATGGCATTACCAACTGGTTACAAAGAGAAAATAATGACTGCTGAGGATCTGGAGAAAGCACAAATCAAATATCAGAAACGAAAGCAACAGGCTGACGAGAAAAGAGAGAAGCGAAAAAAGAAGACAATGGAGCGCCTACTAAAGAAACAGGATTCAAAGTCTGGTAAGCCGGTTAGGAGCAAATCAACTAAAATATTAGTGCCAATGATTTCTTATAACGACACTTTAAATGGTAGTACCATTACATTTCCACCAACTCTTGATTTCTCACTTCAACCGCAAACGAAACAGGATATAAAACCGCCAGTGAATTGTGCTATTTGTGGCAAGAGGAAATCATACACTTGCTCAAAGACAAATGTTCCATTGTGCAGTTTTGCATGCTACAAACAGAATGTTGAATCAATGAAACAAATTATTTGTTAGGTCCGAATGTAAAATATTATTATTTTTTCTTTAAAACTAATACACTTTATACACAAAATATTGTTTTGAATATTCTATGGATACTTATGAAACACCCCATGCATCTTCAAATGCTGAACATAACTTGGAACACGCTAGGGCTCCAGATAATGGATAACTACTTATAGAGAAAGTTCCTTCTGTATAGTCTACATCTACATTTCCATGAGCAAATGCTCCAATAACAAGAGTGATGGGTTCCTCGCCATCTGGCACCAGTTCTTTTGGATGCTTTTTCTCGCCAGTAAATGACATTGCATATTTTTTACAACCGACTGGCAAATGATCTGATATTGGGTTCTTAATCACTTGCATTAATTTAGTTGAACTTTCACTTGCACGAATACTGAATTTATGAAGCAATTGAACTGTAAAATAACACAAATTGAGTTAATAATGAGAAACAGGTTGACTTCATCATGTAACATACCCATTAGGCCAGCAAATCGTTTGAAAGTACGCGGAATTCTAATCTGTGGACTCATTTCTATAAGAACATTATGATTAGTATGGATATAGACTTGAAGAAGACCCGCCCTATTCAAGGGGGAGTCAAACAACATGAGAAGACATTGATGTGTGATATCAGGACGACAGTGTCCCGGATTACGATTATTCCTCTTCATCAGATTCAAATGATCGTCACAATTTAAAAGTTCAAAACCATTTCCAACCTACAAATAGAAATATTTATTAGAATATACAAATTGTCGATAATCTAACATGTCTCTTACTTTGACGGATTCTAATTGTGCACCTTCCAGAATGACGATGAGCCTCTTTTTGTGATGTTCGGCATGATGTGAAACCAAATGTTTTCGCGGCAAATCAAATTCATCCTCATTCTTCTCATCTTTCACGTGCTTTCTCTTACCCATTTTGTTTCAGTCACTAATTATTTAGATCGGTAATTAAACGAGGATTAAACAGCAAAGGGACTTGTATTATTTCTATTTATTTATTTGCCACTGGTTTTGCACGTGCTTTGATGTGTTTACATTTCCTCGGACCTCGTCTTCGCCGATTCGGTCGGCCAGTTGTATTCGGCTTCAATTTGACATCGCCGGCATTAATTTTGACATCGTATGAGTTTGTTTATATACAAAAACCAATGAGTGGTTATTCTCACGTGCGGTTTGTAAATTTTAATTTTTCTTTGAAATAAACTTTGATTATAATAACTAATGTTAATAACATACTAAAAGAGTGACAAAAAGTATATAGTTTGTGTGAAGAGTTGCGAAGATATTAGCAAAATGCCGAAAGAGCAATTTCGCGGTGCTGATGTGGTTAAGAAAATGTGAGTATCATTTCATTTAATTAGAACACCATAAATTAGACAATATCAATTAAACATGATTCCCTAGATCACATGTGCAGTTTCAAATGAACAGTGCTGAACAGATTCAGCAGGAATCGCACATACGAATCGTGTCTCGAAATTTGTACACGGAAGATGCAGGCAGAGTCCCAGCTCCATATGGTGTTTTAGATCGAAGAATGGTAAGTAACTAATTGATAATCAGGTTCCCTATTAATAGACTATATATTATATTACATGGTTTTTAGGGTGTTGGCCAGAAGGATGCAAAATGTGAAACATGTAATCAAGACTTGAATGACTGTATTGGTCATTATGGTTACTTTGATTTGGCATTGCCAGTGTTTCACGTTGGCCACTTTAAGGCGATCATTCAGATACTACAAATGATTTGCAAAACTTGTAGCCGTGTAATGTTGCTTGAAAAGGACAAAAGAGTTTACAGCAATAAGTTTCTCAATCCAAACTTGTCGTACTTGTCAAAGAAGGCATTACATGGTCAAATTGTAAAGAAAGCTAAAAAGTTCACAAAATGTCCAAGCTGTAGTGCCACTAATGGACCAGTGAAGAAAGGACCTGGTTTGCTAAAAATTATTCACGAACCATATCGTGGAAAGAAACCAACCACGTCAGTCGTATCTGATGCCTTAGAAGAACTAAAGAGGGCAAGCGAAGACAATTATGAACTGACGAAAATGATTGGCCCTTCATCACTAATTGAGGATTTGAATCCGCTAACAGTAATTGAAATATTCAAGAAGATTCCCAAATCGGACATTCCTCTGTTGGGTATGACATCTGAGGATGCGAATCCCACGAGTTTGATTGTGACTAGACTGTTTGTACCCCCATGTTGCATCCGTCCAACAGTTCAATCCGACGTTAAGGCAGGAACAACTGAAGACGATCTGACAATAAAAACAAATGATATCTTAAACATAAATGCGGCTATAATGAAGCATATAACTGAAGAAGGTGCAAAGGTAGATTTAATTCAAACCGATTGGGAGTATTTGCAATTGCAGGTGGCAATTTATTTTAACAGTGAAATATCCGGTATACCAAGAGATATGATTCCTAATCGTACTACTAGAGGAATTGTACAGCGGTTAAAGGGAAAACAAGGTCGTTTTAGAGGAAATTTGTCAGGAAAACGAGTTGATTTCTCAGGGAGAACTGTCATATCGCCAGATCCTAATCTCATGATCCATGAAGTAGGAGTACCAGATCGTGTAGCTAAGATACTAACCTATCCAGAGAGAGTGAATCCAGCTAATATTGAAGTAAGTATTAAACATAAGAATATGGTTAGCATTGTTATTGTAATTCTTTATTGAATTTTAGAAACTACGGGAGCATGTAAGAAATGGTGTCAATATCCACCCTGGTGCAAACTATGTGATTCAGAAGAATGGAAACGGACTGAAGAAATATTTGGCATACGGAAACCGTGATAAAGTGGCACAGGATTTGAAATATGGAGACATCGTAGAGCGACATTTAACTGATGGTGATATAGTTTTATTCAATCGTCAACCAAGTTTACATAAATTGAGTATTATGTGCCATCAAGCAAAGGTTCAACCACAACGAACTTTTCGGTTTAATGAATGCGTTTGTACACCATACAATGCTGATTTTGACGGAGATGAAATGAATTTGCACTTGCCACAAACAGAAGAAGCTAGAGCAGAGGCCTTAATTTTAATGGGAAACAGAGCTAACTTGGTAACTCCGAAAAACGGTGAAATGTTAATCGCTGCAACTCAAGATTTCATAACTGGTGGATATTTATTGACACAACGTGATGAGTTCCTCACAAAGGAACAGTGTATGCAATTGGCGTCTTGTTTAGTCGCTGGACCTGATGGAAACTTGCGTATTGATTTGCCGCCTCCGGCTATTTTGAAACCCCGTAAATTATGGACTGGTAAACAAATATTTAGCTTAATTATGAAACCGAACAAAGATCATCCGGTGAAAGTGAATTTATGTGTTAAGGGGAAGAATTACACATCAAACCAAGATCTTTGTATACGTGATTCATATGTGGTAATCAGAAATTCTGAGATAATGTGTGGCTCGATGGATAAGAGTACAATGGGATCAGGTACCAAAAACAGCATTTTCTATGTTATTTTACGTGATTTTGGAGAGGAATATACTACCAGATCTATGTGGCGATTAGCACGAATGACCTCGTATTTTATGATGAATCGTGGGTTTTCATTTGGTATCGGCGACGTTACACCTAGTAAAAAATTGTTAGAGGAGAAACAGATATTATTAGATTCCGGTTATGAAAAGTGTAATGAGTTCATTGTTGAAATGAAAAAGGGTACATTGCAGTGCCAACCGGGTTGCACGCCAGAAGAAACTTTGGAAGCTGTAATGTTGCGTGAGTTGTCAAGCATTCGAGAATTGGCAGCCAAGGCTTGTTTCCGAGAACTACATCCAACTAACAGTGCATTAATCATGGCCCAATCTGGATCAAAGGGTTCCAACATTAATATTTCTCAGATGATTGCCTGTGTAGGTCAACAGGCTATAAATGGTAAACGGGTGCCTAATGGATTTGACTACCGAGCATTACCGCATTTTGAAAGATTTTCGAAACATCCAGCTGCCAGAGGTTTCGTACAAAATAGTTTCTTCTCTGGATTGACTCCAACTGAATTTTATTTCCATACAATGGCTGGTCGTGAGGGTTTGGTCGATACTGCTGTAAAGACAGCCGAGACTGGATATCTTCAGAGACGTCTTGTGAAATGTTTGGAGGATTTAGTGGTACATTATGATGGTACCGTAAGAAATGCTGTAAATGAAGTTGTTGATTTTATTTATGGTGGTGATGGATTGGATCCTGCTTACATGGAAGTTAAAAATAAACCAGTCGATTTGGACAGGCAGTTTTTACATATTCGAGCATCTTATCCGCACCGCGATGAAAGTCCATTGAAAAGTAATGAGATCATTTCAACTGCTACAAATGTGTTGGATTCAAAGGAATTTGTTAACTCACGAACTGATTTCAGAAAGGAATGCTTAGAATATCTGGAGAAATTTTCTGAAAAATTAGATCATATTCAAAGTAAATACAATCAAAGTTATGCAGTCTGCAAGGAACTGGAGAGAACAACTCCAGGTCAAATTAAATTGTTTTTGACGAAGGTGCGCGATAAATATAATCAAGCGGTAACAGAGCCTGGAACTGCAGTCGGTGCCTTGGCTGCTCAAAGTATTGGAGAGCCAGGAACTCAAATGACACTGAAAACTTTCCATTTTGCTGGAGTTGCTTCAATGAACATTACACAGGGTGTACCACGTATCGTAGAGATAATTAACGCAACAAAGGATATTTCTACTCCGATTATTTTAGCAGAGGTTGAGAACAATACTGATATGTGTTTCGTAAGGAAAGTAAAAGCGCGAATTGAGAAAACTAGTCTCGGTGAAGTAAGTGAATATACATAACGATTAGTATAAGGAGGTTGATTTTTTACCTATTTATTGTTAACGATTTCAGATCTCTAGTTTCATCCAAGAAGTGTATAAAAAAGAAGTGAGCTATTTACTAATCAAATTAGATTTGGACAGAATTCGAGTATTGGGATTGGAAGTTAATACTGAAACTATAAAATATTCGTGAGTTTGTTAATTAACTCTGTACAATTGGTTCTCGATTAAAAAATGTTAATATTTGGTTTTTAGATTATGCCGTTCAAAATTAAAGTTGAAACCAGGAAACATACATACAATACCTCCATGTTACTTGCGTATTGAACCAGATGCGGCGAAACATTCGAAATCCCTTAATGCTGAACTTCATCGTTTAATGAAAGTAGTTCCAGGCGTTGTGATTGCAGGTCTTCCCAATGTATCACGTGCTGTTATTGCAGTAGATGATACTAAGAAACCCAACACTTATCGTCTGTGTGTAGAAGGTGTTGGGTTAAGGGATGTAATGGCGACATATGGAGTGATAGGGAACAAAACTAGCAGTAATAATGTATTTGAGGTATATCAAACGCTTGGCATTGAAGCGGCTAGAACTACAATTATGAGAGAAATAACCGAAGTTATGGAGGGTCACGGTATGACTGTAGATCATCGTCATATCATGTTATTGGCCAATCAAATGACTAGTCGGGGAGAGGTGCTAGGTATTACTCGGCATGGTTTAAGCAAAATGAGAGAATCTGTATTCAATTTGGCATCGGTAAGTTTATAAGTTATACTGAAGTTAATATTTGGATTTAAATAATTAATAATATGAATTATTTTTTTAGTTTGAGAAAACCGCAGATCATTTATTTGATGCATCTTATTACGGTCAGACTGATTCAATTGATGGCGTATCCGAGAGAATAATTTTAGGAATGCCAGCTAGTATTGGTACAGGAATATTTAAATTGATAAACCGACATGAAGATACAACTCTAGAAGAACCCTACGAACCTCTTTTTAAAGATTGACGTTCAGCATTTAAATAAATATAACGGTTATTTAATTTTGTTTATCATTTATTCTTGTAAAGTAAACTATTAGGTTAATAAATGTAAAGATATTAATTGAGTCTTTGTTGTCCACACAATTTTTCCATAATTTCATGGTTGTAAGTGGAATGTAACATTAGTCCTAACATACCAGCTCGTGAAGCCATTGCAGATCGTACTTGTCGCTCTTGCTCCATCAATTCATCCATTTTAATCCATTGGCGTACTCTTTCTAAATCAATTTCGGCACGTCGTATCTTTTCCCACACATAGTGTTTGAAACAATTCTTCTTAGGTGCACGACAGAATTCACCAGTTAATGCAAATATATTTTGAACCAATGGACAACCGCAAACATCAGTGTCATTTACCTTCGGATCCTTACAGTGCTCAGGACATAAGACACGTAACCGTTTACAGTATGTCTTATTAGCTGGATTAAATGAATCACAAAACATCGAATTTCCTTCGATCCGGGTCTTGAAGATACTCCCAAAACTTGCTTGACTTTCATATTTGTTAAAACATTTCTCCATGTGTCGAATAGCGGTTTTTGAGTGTATCTCATGACCACATGTGATACAATACATTGACATTTCATCCTCAACATCTGTTGATTCTGTATATGCTGGATCTAAAGTACTCCGTTTCGCTCTTTCAACTAATAGATCTAATTCCTTATGCCGTTTGTCTAATTCAGCTAATGTCGCTCGAACTGATGCTTGTTTCGCTCTCACCGTATCAAGTGTTTTCCGATTCTGTTCTTCAGCAATACAGGGAGATAAATTCCATTCTTGAATTCGTTGTGGTAATACCTGATATATTCTACTGGTAGCTAGCTTTATGCCACAAGCGTCTGAACAATATTTTGATTGTGGACGTGCAGTCATTCTACATCGTGGACCATAACATTGTCTAGGACCTTCTAGTTCAGGATTTAATGCACCTTCGGGGGTTAATGATCGTCTCCTACGTTTCTGACGTGTAGCCTGAGTATTCTTTTTCTTTTGGTGGTTCACACAGATACGTTCCTCGCAACGGTGCTTAACCCCATATATTTTCCTGTTTAGACATCCTTCACAATTACCACAGTTCGTTGCCCTACAACCAGAACATTGTCCACAGCGATCTTTCGAGCTACTTGATCGCACCTTTTCCTTTTTTTCTGCTATTTTCTTTGGTTTCTTCTCCTCCTGATGTGGTGGTCCAGTAATTGAAGGTCCGGGTGCTGGAATTGCTCGGAATACAGTTTGTAAAGACGGATCATCTTCTTTACATTTTTGACAATAGTAATGCTTTATGTGTTTTGCTTCTTTTTCGGATATGTTAATACAGTCCCCATGGTACCACTCTTCGCATCCATCACAGCCACTACAATGAAATGTAATTTAAAGCGTATACTATAAGTATTGTTGAGAGATACTCACATCATAAATCTGGAACAATCCGAGGATCTGCATATGCAGTACGCCTGACCATCTTGTTTCATTATGGTCGCTATTTTACTCTTCCTCTCTGGAAGATCAAACTCCTTTGCGATTTCCTCTTTCTGCAAATTGCATCCAAAAGCATTGTTCATGAGTGGAATGGTTTCAATGTTTTGGTACTTACCGATTTCTTATATTTCCTCTTCTCTGCCATGATTTCTTAGTCTATCAACTTTATTCAAGGCACTTTGAAAGTAGGATACTTCTTGTATAAGAATATGTTAATAAATTGCACTAAATTAATGATTAAATAGGATAATTGCGAAGAATTGGTGCCCAAAATGATGAACGTGCGTCGAATCTGAACAATTTGTTTTGGTTTCACTTTCCACTTTGAATTCGAGTTCACGTTTATGTAGAACACCGGTTTGGAAGAAATATCGTTTTTATGGGGCAATTTAACATTTCACGTTCCCAATCAGTACTTTTCATATATACTATTTCACCATATACACCGGATAGATGGTACAAATTAGCCTAGGCCGAAAGTGTACTACATAAGCGAAATCAATTGTATTTATATCTTAGCTGGCGCCGTATTATTGTACGCCGATACAGGCAAATTGCATGATTACTGTCAACTTCAAGTCAAAGAGACGAGTAAACGCCACGTTGTCGGATGTGTGTCATTTAAAGTTTATATTAATTTCAAAGTGCAGTGAGTTAGTTGTAACAAATTAAATAAATTAAAATTAATTATTAATTATCAGTGTAAAGTAGCTTAATAATATGTGTACCGTTAAGTGAATATAAAGTGGTCATCAAAATGAAAAACCAAACATGTGAGATTCAATTAATCACCCTTAACTGGTGAGTAATATATTTCCTTAGATTTCAACACTTACATCCTCCATTTTATCTCGACAAAATTTAATTAAAAGTTTTGATGCAACACTAACTAATTCACAAAGTGATGAAATCAAAACCGACACTTTAAAGTTTAAAGTACACAGTAAATCCGTTATGTTGGGTATGCTCCAACGAACCAATTTCATTCACATGTTCCGCCACCCCCAAAAACAATTAGCGTAGCTCTCTGTGTGTGGTGGTGTATCCACTTACCCTCAACACATGTTTCCAGCTCCAACACATAACACATTTTCTCGAAAATGGCCGAGTTGCCATGTGAAAATGATATTGATAAACTTACGGAAAATGTTTTCACTGCGGCTCGTTGCATATTTTCCGAATTCGAAATAATCCCCAACATTATCCTGTATCTCCTGATATATTGGTGGAGCTTCGTTGTGAAAATATTTCCTCTTTCACAGTATAACGAAGATATCGGGCCGGGCCATTACTCGAAACAAAAGTGAAAAATTGTGCTTAAATTAAAATAGAAGGTTTACCATTAAATTTAATTAAAATTAAGTTTTTTAAATATCACCAATCGATATAGCAAGCAATTTAACTCGATTGTTGCTAAAAATTTACGCGTTTCCATAATTCGTTATGTAATTTTTCGTGCGATGAAAAGTCTTGTGATATAACTAAAAAGGCGTTTTACTGTGTGAACAAAAATTTTTCCTTTTTTCTTTTTTTTTTTATGTAGAAAAACGACAAAAGGAATATTTTTCACATTTAATTTTTTTTTTTCCCATTGGTTTGGGAAAATTTAGCACAAAGGAATTTTTTACATTTTTTGGATACCTGCAAATGAATTTGGATTTCAATTTTTGTTAAAAATAAAATTTCATAATTGAATTGAAGTGAATGGAAGTTTGGTTTTTCTCGAGTTCCTTTTTTTTTTTGTTGGTTGATTGTATATTTCACATGAAATTGTGAGCGGTCGATGTCGAGTGAAAGAAATTTATCCGCACTAGACCAAACTCAAGTTGCCAAAATGCGACTGTAGAAAGGAGAATGTCGACCCGTAAAAGCTATCATCAATAACGAGTAAAGGACGAAGAACTTTTCGCGTTCTAGTGCTAATTTTTTTTTCTGCCATGTTATATTTTTTATCGGATACTCGTGTTATAAAATTTCTTCATTCTTTATTATTTTTTTTTTTTGGGTATCGATATAAAGTGAATTTAAGTAATTATTTTTATTAACTGTGGTTACGATGAAACATGTAGTAGTTAATCGAATCCGTATATGATTGAAGGGATTTCGTGGAAGGATTATACCGATTAAAGGACTGAAAAATAAAGTTATAATTTTTATTCGTGATTACATGAGGGCACACTTTGTGATTGAGTTCAAAAAAGAGTAAAGAAAGAGTAGACTACATCAAATACTGATTGTTTGTGCTTTTTCTGTATGAAATTTTTTTTTTTTTTATTCAAATCAGTAGGAAATTGGGTGGAGGCTCAATCTATCGTGTTTAAACGGTCTTTTCCTAATTTGTAATTCCTATAATAATTTTTTTTTTTTGTGCCTTTCTCTCTGTATCGTTTTTATATTCTATGGATTACGTGGAAATGCTATCGCATTACCATTTGTATGTTGTTTAATTTTTCCACATTGGTTAACTTGACCAATATTTTCTAACCAAAACGATTTTGAGGATACAGTAAGAGAGAGCGAGCGCATTCACATAATTATTCGGAATTTAGTATTGGATTTTATGTAGTTGTGGGAGAGGAAAAAAAAAATAGAAATACTTAATTCAACTGTTTTCCAGTATCAATGACATTTGGTTTTGTATTTGATTAAGTTATGAGGGGGGGATATTTTATTTTTACATTGCTTTCCATTGATATGGTTCATATTATGGGCCCACATTTATTTATTGTATATCACCATAATATAAATTTTCTAATATATTCAACATTTTATGAATGAATTATTGTAAAATGTTCGATTTGCTCGTGGGCTGTTATTTTGTATTCAAAAAAAAAAAATATACTGAAAAAGGGTAATACGGATGAATTAAACAATAAGAGAAAAACGGTATCAAGCACTCAAAGTAACTTGGTATGATTGAATTTCATTCATACTTTATGCAACATTTTATTGAAAATCAAAGTTATGACATTGATTGGTAATTCACCTTTTTCCGATATGGTGAAGGGAAAATTAGGGAATTTGCTAAAACAAATATTGTTTTTAACCAAAAACCATTTGGTATTAGAAGAAAATTTGTAATCGTATTTTTATTGATTATTCTAAACGATGGTACTATGTGTATATGTGTGTGTGTATATATTTGAACCGATTTACTGATGTTTGATATTTTGTTCACAGGAATGAATTAAATTCGAATTTTGTTGATTAAGGGACTTATACTGAACAATTTATAGGATAAAATTCCCATTAGAAAATAAAGAACAAGTTTGGCATTGGGCAATGCAGTGAAAGCAATAAAAATTAATAAAACGGATATTATTTATTTCTGTATGTTATTCTTATTTTGTAATAAAATAAATGTTATTAAGTTAATCCAACTAGAAATTATAAACAAAAGAAAAGAAAACATAATTTAAAATCATATCGATAATATGAAATGTGACTTAGTGGAATTTGTGTTTTCAATTCGATCATAATTCAACGATTACGGTTTTTATTTCTTAAAGGAAAATAAATAAGATTTTTGATTTAAAGTAGAGTTTTGTAATAAATCAGTGAAAATTCAATAATGGAATGGAAAAATTGATAATAGAATTTTAATTTAACACATTTTTTGCTGTCATTCTTGTTCTTTGATTGTGTTTGTGTTAGTGAAATAGAAAAGAAAGTTATACGTTTCTATTTGAAAATTTAGTGATGGTTTTAAGTTTTTATTTTGTGAAATGATTTGAAAAAATTTTCCACAATCAAATGTTTATGTATGTTGAGTGTGGTTTACTGTGACGTTTACAGTGTGGGAAAGAAAATACGGAAAATAAGTAAGCGAAGAAAAGAGATAGGAAAAGAATTTAGGAAAATTTTAAACGGTAGATAAGAAAAGCTAAATAAGAAAAGCAATACCATCCGTCGTATGGGAATGGCTTTTGATATTAAACCAAAAGTATAAAATAAATAAGAAAAGAATTATTTTTATTTTATTCAATTTTGTGTGAAAGTGTGTGTGTGTGTATGGAAAATGGAATTATAAATTAAATGGAAAATAGTGTGTTACCACATATTTGACAAGTGGTTTATGTTCAAAGGTAAATATCAAAGAGCATTTTGGTTCTATTTTCTATGTGTGAATATAATAGAAGTGAAAATATAAAGAAAAGTTTATAATAAAACACACAAAAAAAAAAGAGTAATAAGTAATAGAAAATATAAAAAAAAAGGAAAACTAATCGAGAGTATTAGTGTGTTGTCCTTCAGTTAAGAAATTCGTGTGTTGCGTTCAGTATTTCTGACCCCCCCAAAAAAAAAAAAAAGAAGCAAATAATAATATTGCTACAATAAGTAAGAGGAAAAACAAGAAAAGCCCATAACTTGGAACGAAAGAAAAGCATCAAACAAGGAAAGGTATTCATCCAAGTGGAAAATAATATCATTTAGCCAGCGATAGGCCTTACATCAGCTATTTTTAATTCGGATAATATTTGTTGTTGATTTTTTTGTTTCTGTTATTTCTTAAGGAATAAACCAACAGATTAGGTGAGTGTTGAGACTGAATTTCTCATAATTTTGTTTTATCATTAAATTTTATACAAAAAAAAAAACGCGTATTCAATTATGCCACTGTTGTTTGATACAATGTTTATGATCCTTCTGTATTGCATATCATTTATACGTTTGAAACATAAAGATTTTAATCCATTTCATCTGGATATTGTGAAGTCTCATTTATTAATAATTAATTGGAATGGTGTATACCAAAAACTCCATTAAATTGAATTAAATTACTGTTTGAAGAGTATTCTATATACAACATTTTGTTTGAAATGATGGAAGTTTATTAAACAAATTGGATTTGATTTGATGGGAAAATTTGTATTTTTATTTGTCGCAATGAAAGTTTCAAGAATTAATCCAATAGATTTATATTTGTAGTTGTTACTTTTAATTCAAATGGGAAGGAGTTAGAATATAAGAAATTCATCTATTTTGTTTCTTTTGGGCCATCATTTCGTACCGAATAAAACTAAATGGGTTTTAGTTCTATATAGTGAAACATTAGGGAAATTTATTTTGGCATTAATGTAAAGCGAACGCTTTATATTCAATTGGGGTAAGATTGGGTATATGTCGAAAATTGCATATTTTATTAGATAACACTTTTCACATGGTTCGATAATACATAGTGAGCAGGAGCGGTTATGCGCATCCTTTCACCATATAGTCGATTGGATGTGTTGTTTTTTTTTTTTTGGTGTTTTGTTTCGTGTACAAGAAAACTGTGCTGTACAAGAAAACAGCAAAAGCTTCTTCAGGGAAGACAAATGACTGCATTAACGTTGTATTTAACTAAATTGGTAATACGGAAACAGAAGATTCGTATAACTAAAAAGTGTGGCTGTATGTATTATTATCGTTAGCAAACAATAACTTTAAAGTGGCAGTGAAATATATGGAAGACATGAGAGAGATAAAGGAAAAATGGTATTAAGGAGAATAAGGAAGTGTTGGATTTGAATGATCTCTCTTTGATTTCCATGTGTTAAGGAGTTTTATTTTTTATTTTTGGGTTCAACTTTTTCTGTTTCTTTTTTATTTGAATGTGATGGGAACAGATGTGTGTTGCCATTTTGAGGATGTGAAAGAAGTTTTATTTCAATTGATAATGGACTTGTATATAACTGGTCGGTCGTGTATGAGAATGATGTGGACATGAATGTGTATTAACGTCACTGTTATGATTGAAGTCAATTGTATCCGCATATTCTATTAATATCTAGTTTGATTAGAATGTCTTTATTTATATTTAATGGTAAATTGACATATAAAAATAACTGGTAAAATCAATATGAATAGAAAATAAACTGAAACATAAATTGTATGGTATTGCTTCATGTGTATTTTCTGCTATGGATTTTTTTTTGTTTCTGTTACGTTTTCAATTCGTCTATGAGCATAAATTAATAATTAAGTTAAATGTGGAATTTTGTTGAGCACGCAATATTTCATTATAGAAAATGTTAAATTCATAAGTTTTTCTATTTTATTTGTTGAACTACAATAAGGATTTAATCGTGAATGCAGTAGAGTAATTAGAAGGAACTGTTTTTTTTTAATGTTATTTTAAATTATAGTGAATAAAATGGGGAGATGTATATAGTAGTAATGCATAGGATAAATGTGGTTTAGTGTATTAGTAAACATAAGCCACTAACATCAGTGTTTTTATGTGGTATTTATAAGTGAAATATGATTTAAAATTCACCCTCTTCTGCATTATGGTATTTATGGGATGGGATGGTGTGGGCTAAAATGTTGTAATAGTTTTTTTTTTATTTTAAAATAACTAAAAGTTAAATGGAATTAATTAATTTATAATGCAATTAGTTAAAATAAGAAGCTAATGTAATATGAGATGATGAGTCCATAGATTGCATAGACAAATATTTATAAAATGTGTTAATGTGTTTATGTGTGGTGTTTGGTAAAACACTTAAGTCATAAGACGATTTTGGATTAATGTCTAAGGTTTCATTTAAGTATATTCTCTTGGCTTTTAGATAGTGAATGGTAACAGGTGATATGTGATTCTTTAATAGTTAACTGGTATTATAATTGTTAAATGTTTTATCGGTCTCGGTTGTCTGTTTTGGTCTCATGGGATAGTTGACGTTTTGTTCTTGTTACCATTATAATAATTTCATTCTATTCTGTTTAAATTTCAATACACCAGTGGATATCAATTGAATTGAATTAAAATGAAACATTATCAAATATCTGAATTTCTTGGAATTGAAAATGAGATGAAAGCTTAATTTCCGCATAAATGAAATCTGGATTGGAAATCCATTGTACTGGGATGAATCATTTCAGTTTTGAATGATCTGATGGCAGAGGAAAAACCCAATTGTGTGAGCTTTTTTGTATCAGGAGACTTTTCAGAGAATATTTCATTTTGGAATTTTTTCATTTGATTTTTTATGAATACATTCTTAGTTGGTGTGGCGATTGCTGTCGGTATTGGTGTAATGTAATTTTTTTCTTTTTTATAAGTTGCAAGGAAATGAGGATAATGTTAAATGGCATACAAAATGCTATCAATTGAATTGGAAATGAATATATGAAATTCAATATAAAAACCATTTGAATACACGATATTATCGCATTTTTATATGGTGAATCATTAAATATTTGAAATTTTATATTTATTTTCTAATGTGTGTATGGCCAATTTTATTATTGAACGGTTTTCTTTACCCCCAACGATTCGGTTGATGTCAGGGTAAAATGGTTTTTAGTAGATTTTCATTATCATTCATGGGTTCAAGTGATACCCATTTGCTATCACTTTGTGATCCCTAACAATTTACAGTGTAAAGTAAAAACAGCAAATGGAATATTCACTTTGCTCTTTCTCTCTCTCTCTGTTTGACTTTAGTATATTGCAACGATAAATAATTTATGTTATGTTACTGTGTTTTTTGTTCGCTATACTTTGGGTACAAGTGTTCGTGTACATGTAATTGTTTTTTGTTACTCTAACAGAGCAAAAATATAAAGAGAAATGTACGTTTAGCTGTTATTTGCTCCCAATTTTATTTGTATATTACACGTACATATGTGATCATATTAAATATGAAAAAAATAAAGTAAAGTACACACAAAAATTGTGAATAATAAAGAGTATGTCACTAGCGGGAGTATATTGACCATTATAATTGACTCACTCAGAATGAATAATAACGTTGAATATCCTTACGTGAATGCGGTATAATATAACATGTAAAGGAAAACGTTATATTGAACAGCATATAGAATAGGAGCTTTGGTTGCATGTGTGACTTGAGCATGGCAATCATATAATAGCTAAGGAACTGTAGATGCGGATACTTTTTTTTTTTTTTGATTGAAACGGTTTCAGTATGTCGTTGTGTTGGGTCGATGGTTGGTTTTTCATTCAATAAAAACAGCTTTTCTTTTCGTTTTTATTTTTTAACTTATCCTCTTGAACCAAAGGAAAAACTAAAACATTGAAATGAATAGAAGAAAATGAGCATCAACATATCTCCCCGTTATTGAATATAATACAGTCCATTCGAAAATCCAGTGTATGGTCTCATTATGCTTTCGTTCATGTGTATTATATCCTGTTTAGTGGTGTATTACTGTAACCGATTCGAATCAATTCGTAATTGAAATGAGCATGCGCTTACTGACGTCATTTTATTATGAGTGGAAATTTTCAATTTCGATTCACTTGATGGGTAAAGGAGAGCTTTTTTTTTTAGTTTTGTTGTATGCCACTTAATATTTGAATAAAAGACAAAATTACATGGAAAAAATGAAAATACTTACGGCCACAACATATTTTAATACAGTAAAAAAGTTATTTTTTTTCTATAATCTGCTGTTGTTCCATATAAGAGAACGTTGTTTTACCAGTTTTGTCTTTGTATTTGGACATGTATACAATATGTATTATGGGATTGGTTATCTATGTGAAGGATGGTTAACAACAAATTTTTATTCATCCTTTTATGATTAATATAAAATATGTATATAAATTCGTTGTTTGATATTTCATTGAAAAACAAAATTTGTTTCATTTTGGTTATTGTAGAAAATGAAATTAAAATTAAAGGTAGATGAAAGATGAATTGAAAGATATACGGTTTATGTTAGGGATCAAAATAGCCTGAGGGAAGATTTTACATCTTTCATTCAATCGAATTTTTATTTTGGTTAGGAGGTTGGATGCTTTTAGCTTTAAGGAATATATCACTTTATGTTTGATCCCTTCTTTTTTTTTGGGAAAATTGTAACTGCTAAAAATAGCATAAAATATTACTTGATTAAATGTCATTTTATGAGAATTTTGTTCAGTGGGGAAATGGATTTCAATTTAATTCTGTGATATGTTTAATAACGCTAATGTGTTAATCATATTTGTAATATAAATGGAATTTATTATTATTGTCATATTAAATGATCTAATATTATTCATTAGCAATATAATTGAATTGAATGATTGAATTTAATTTGTTTTTCTATTTAAAATTTTTCATTTCAGGCAAAAACGTACATCGTATAAGTAACAAAAATGATGCTGCGGATTGTAGTTGTGCATTGACGATTACATTCCATAGACCATAAAAAAGAAACTTAATCATCTAGTATTTGAACCTCATGTGCCCCATGTAAGTAAAATTGTTATCTTTGAAACAAGTTTTTATTAAGTGAATTAACAAAAAGTTTCAATTGTTTTTAATTTGTGATGGAATTATTTGTTTCATTTTAGTTGTAATGAATAATATGATGGTATTCGATTAGAAATTGTTTTGTTATTTATTAATAAACTTATAATTTTGAAAAGTTTTCCATTAAATAACAATTTATTTGAACAATTATATTGTTTCATTATTCATCTAATGAAATATTGAAGAGTCCGGAAAGTGAAAGTATTAAATAGTTTAGGTGAATTGTCATTGTAAGCGTGAAGGTTTATAAGACTGACAGATTTTATTTTAAATATTGTTGACTGAAAAACTTAAACACTTTTATGTTTATTAAATGACATCCATCTGTTCAGGTTCCTCAATTTTATTCTATAATGTTACACCTGATGATAATTATTAATAATAAATGATGAATCTCTGGAGAAAGAAAATTCATTTGGGGTTTATCCTTTTCTATTGACGTTATGTATGAATTGGTGTGTAACAAATGTGTAAAAAATTAAAACTGACCCAATGTAATTTAGTGGTTAACTGTATTTAAAGTGGTGCCAGACACATATGCTTCTGGTAAATGAATTCAAATAAACCATTTAATGGGGCTGAAACAGGGAAAAAAAAAGAAAATAAATATTTAGCCAAGAGTACTAGTAGAGCAATAAAATTTACGAGTACAGAAGGAGGCAAATGTTAAAAAAAAAAATAGAGAATTAGTTCATTAGTGGAATAGTGGTAGGATTTGAATTGGAGGGTGGCACACAATGCGCCAGTGCAGATGTACTAACGACGACCTGAATACGATGGAGCCGTTTTCTTATATAAATTTTGTACATTGATTTTGCAGAAAACTATAACAGAAAATATATACACGAAATCCTTTATTTTGTTTTGCTTTGATTGTAAGAAAATCGGCATAAGAAATTTGATTATAAATGAATAAGTGTTTTGGTCTATGGTTACTGCTTACAACTGCTGTGTTACTTAAATTACTAACTGTTAGGTTTTTATCTAAGTAATTTATATGCATATAATTATGGAAATGAAATGTATCATTGGCCGTTATGTGGTCATGTTTCAAGTAATATTGATGGTATATTTGGTGCCATTCAATCTAAATAAGTTTTTATGGTTTTATTCTGATTGAAATTTTCATATAAAATGTATGTCTATGAGAACATTTTAATGTATCTTAGGTGTTTGTAATTAAATCAAATTAACAATTGAGAGAAACATTTGAAAATTTGTTTATTGAAGTTTTTTGTTGTAATTTTGTGAACAATGAAGTTTAACGTTTACAGTGAAACCATAAATGTTTAATAATTATGTTTTGTTATTTGATTTTTTTCAGGACTTGGCAGACTGAGGCTCTCATAGGTGGCCGTTGTAGACAATGACCGAAGACTCTGATTCTATATCTGAGGAAGAACGCAGTTTGTTCCGACCCTTTACACGTGAATCATTGGCTGCTATTGAAGTTCGTATAGCTGATGAACATGCCAAACAAAAGGAATTGGAAAAGAAGAGAGCCGAGGGCGAGGTAACTTTTTTTAAAAAAGAAATTTTCACTTTATTCTCTTTTTGAATTGTTTTTTTTTATTTAAACTATTTGACCCAAAAAAAAAAAGAATAAAAGAAAATTACTAAGTTTTCCATATGATTTTTGTTATGGGAAAACAACAAAGTTTAATAAGAAAATCATTTTCAGTACAGAAACAATGAAAAATTAAAAAAAAAAAAAAGAAATTTTTCTTCTCAACTGTATCATCTCTAACTGTCGCTGTTTCTATCTCTTCTAAATATTTTATTCTATCCAAAATGAACAAAACTTTTATTTCTCCTAACAAAAGTAATGGTAGTACCCGAAATAATATGGAATTGTATTTTCCTAATTAAATGAGATTATAATAAACTTTTATTTATATTTTATCTCTGCCTCTAAGGAGCATTAGATTGTGTGAAAATATTCTTGTACAATTAACAAATCAAAAGAAATGTTTAAAATAATAATCATTTGCAATGTTTAATGGTACTCAAAGAACTGTCATAATATTCAAATTTATCATCTCTCTCTCTCTCTATGTAGTCAATTTTAATATTCGTAGAATCATAATATTTCTTTTATGTTTTTCTTTTAAAATCCCTTTCCTATTTATCACTTTGAAATATCCCTGATTACATATTTTAACTATTAACATGGAAATATTAAAGGATTCCTATTGATAATCGAACATGAAGTGGGAGTTTTAGTATTAACACAGTGTGAAAGCGATGTTGTATTTAAGTACCCATTTGCTTCTGATCCTGATTCCTAATCTTTAGATCTTTATGTTTACCATTTTGGTACAATCAATATGACACATAAGAATTTCAATACCCTAACCATGTTATTAAAGTTTCCAGCTACTTGAGTTATTTGGTACGATTCCCGATATGTGGGTCTTTTAAGCGGGGGAAGCGCACTATAAACGTGTACAGTGTTTATGCTCCAATAAGGATGCCATTCTATCTTCTATGTTAGTTTTCTTTTACTGTAATTTCCCCTCCGTAATATAGAAAAGTTCTACAAAACTTTTTTTTTTTGTTAGTCCTGTGTTTAAGTTTTATGTACGAGTATTTCAATCGATTTCACTTTTTAGCGCATAAAATGCATTCACCTTTTGTCATTCTCGGTATCCGCAACATTTTACATGATAATATAATTCAGGTCACAGGACTAGTTACATTCATTTCCCATTGTGCGCGTTCACATCAAATGTATTTTAGTATATGAATAAAATATATGTATCAGTTGGATATTGCTACTAGTATAAGTCGAATATAATAGAATATTCTTTACAATTTGCAATTCCTTTACTTTGATACTGATGAGAGAATGAACTTTTTGTTTAGAAAGGAATAACTTTTTTTTTATTCATTTCTATTTAGACAATATTTGTCCATAATGTATGAATATCCCCGTATTGCAATAAACTTGAATTGTAATGAATTTTTAGTGTTTGTTGTATGAGATATCGACAAACATAAAGTGAAATCGATTTTTATAATGCTGTCAAACTTAAACAGAATTGTAGTTTTGTTATTAGATCAAATATGTCTATGGTATTGTCTATTTCCCCTTCAGAATCTATTCAACACTGTATGTTTTAGTCCGGTTATTTTATTCATCAAATAAAACTTTCAATATTGATTGTCGATTTAGTTGTTCTGTTCCCACATATTAGTATTTTACCAATTTTGATAGAATGTATTTGAATATTAGCGGGTGATTGTTGTCAGTGGGTCACATCGTATCCTGTGTTAAATAGAAAAAAATTAGATGAATCCAGGTCGAGTTCATTAATGTGTTTTACTATACATTGGGAATGGTATAGTTTTGTACAGATAAATTATGTTACCTGTTATTGGGATTTGAATGCAACGAACTGAGGTAGTTGCCTTTGTAATGTGAAGCAAAAAAATTTTTATTGCGATCTCGGTTGTAGTTCTTTACGTTCATTTATCTTGGATTAAGAGATTAATGTTAAGTTAGAAATTAATTCTTCTTGACCTGGATTCAATGTAATTTCTTTTTATTTGATTTTATCCTAAACGTTTCGTTTAACACCTACCGGTACATATTTAGTTGAATTTATATGTAACTATCATCAATTCATTCAGTCATTTTGGTTTATTTTTATGTTTCTGAAATAAAATTTGTCTATTTAAAAGTTTAATTGGATAATTAATGATGTTGTGATACTATTGATGTCAATATTCACAAATTATATTTATGTAGGACTTTATGTAAATATTATTTGGGCGATTAATATGAGCTCCTTCTTATTTTTAATTTTATTGAAAGAAAATTCTATTCTAAAAGAAAGAAATTAATTATTCTATTGTTGTACATTTTATTTTAATGGAAAAAAAAAATAAATTATTGGATTGGCTTGATGTGATTAATGTTTTACGTTATCTAAACTGCATATGCTCAAGTAATGTTGAGAACGCAATATTGAAAATTTGTTTAATTTAATTCTTCATTTTTATTATTTTAATGGGTATGTCAGGATCAGTTAGTCATTTCACGTATACATTATTTGTCAAGGAATAAAACAGTATCGTGATACATTGTTCATCTGCATTTTAAATATCCTTAATTTCCTTAAAAAAAAATAGAATATTTAGTCAATTATGGTTAATTGCAGCTAATTAAGTGAATAATGAAACTAATTAAATAAATAACATTTCAAGGCATCAGTTAAAGTAGTGTCACATTTTAATCAACATAATTGCGTAAACATTTGAACTTTTAGTAACAATTTTCACAATATTAAAAGAATAAATTAAATGATAGCGTCTATGATAAAAATCAATTCAGAGTGATAAACATCTAAACGCATATGTAACATCATTGAAATTCATTTTTGTAATGCAAACAAATAGAATATTCTTGTTTGTATTTTGATTAATATTCATTAAAATATCATTAGTATATCAACCTAAATAATAATAGTGAACATCACACGCATTTTATGATAAACGTAAAGAATATTTTGTTTAACAGAAGATGATGAATACCAAAAATTTTAATTAGTCAAACAATTTTAGTCCTAATGGTAAATCAATGGTGATGGTTTTTAACATTTTTATGAATTTTAACCATTTGCAGCAGCCAAAATACGGCCGCAAGAACAAACAAAAAGAAGTAAGAATTTAAAAAAAAAAACAAATTAATTTTCCTAATTATCGATTTAGTGAATATCGATATAAGAAAGCATTTAAATAATTCATTTATTGAATTCTTAGATTTGTTTTAGTTGAAATAAAAAAAATCAATTATGGTTATTAAGATGATTAAAACAAAAATAAAAGAAAATTATTTAGACATTTTCCTATTCAAATTTGTGATGATATTGTTAAAGTTTTTGTTAATTTTGTTAAAATAATTTGAATGAAATTAGTTATACCCTGTGGTAAAAATTTGAAATTAATAACCATAAAGAAATATCAATTAAATAGAATTAAACTTAGTATTATTGCTGATTATAAAGTAAATCAATCCAAAAAACGTTAAAAATTTAAATGCAACTGAACACTCACATGCTTACAACAACTGAAGTACAATAAAGATTTGCTAATAAATAAAACATTAAATTCACACAAATTTAACACCTGAATTTTATGTTTCATACGTTAAATTCAATGCAATATCACCTGAGCAAAATTTACCAGACACAATTAAATCTTCAATTGAAAACAAATTTTATTTTCATTTTAAGTAGATAATAAACAATAATTTTGAGCTGCAGATGAATTTGAAATCGAAAATTTAAATTGAAATTGGAATGGCAACGAATTTGAGAAATAATTAGGAAAGAAATCATGTTGGATTTATAATTGGAATTATAGAAATACAATGAAATTGTCAGCGACACAATGAACAAAACATACACTTTTGACTGCAATTTTACATTTAGATATTTTTGGTTTATTGTTAATTTTTAATTCGCATTTTAGTGAAACAATAGAGAAAACACAAGAATCAAAATAAACGCAATGACAAAACATAAATTCTAATTAAGTAGCATAAATGCCCTCTATGACATGAGATATGAAACCATATTAATCTGAATGACATACATCCCATTCTCTCTCGTTTTGTTTAAATATTATGAGTTTTCTTTATTTTTTTTTTCTTAAAGATTTTTGTTGTTAGTCAACATAGAATCTTTGTTGGTTGTTGAATGGTTGCAAATATGAAATAAAATGAATTGCTTTTGCTATCTTTATATAATTTTGGTAATTTTTTTTTTCTGATATTAATAGAAAATGTTGTAAAGGCATGTGCTTCCTATTTTGTATTCATTTAATATGTTCATAAATATGTAGTACATGTAATCTTAAAACACATTTAAATGCTTTTGTCTGTTATAAAACGGGAAATAGGGAAGCGACGACAAAAAAAAAACGTTGAAAATGCTTTCGTTTTATCACACACAAATGAGCTTTCAACGACATTGAATTTTTAGCATGACAATGGCACAAAATAAAAATGAAAATATGTAAAGAATAATGTTCATGGATACGAAATATGAATGAATCCCATGCGCGATTTAATATAATATTCCAAGTATGGTGAATAATTGAAAATTGTTTTGCTTATTTATTTCTTCTCTTTTTTTGCAATACTGTTGTATTTGGTCTTTGGGTTTTGTTTTTCTGTCCATGAAACAGGAGAGATATATGAAAAATAATAAATTCATAATGAAAAGCATAAAACAATTTATACTCGATAGATATTTTAAGAGATGTAATCGTAAAATTCTTGTATAACAATGTTAGTCGATTGGGTGGCAGCAAATAGTTAAATCATTTTTATATGCGGTTTCATCATAAACAGAGAAAAACGAGAAATTTTTTATTTGAAATGTTAAGCGTTTATAATGATTGTCAATTAAGATGCAATTATGCTTGTGATTTGAAATATGTTCTTTGTTATGGTACTGTGTTTTGCGTTTATATGCAATTTAATGGAATTATTATTTAAATTTTTGTCCTTAGAATGTCCTTCAACGAATAGAAGAATTTATTATTAACTTTGAAATGTTTGAAGCAATTATAGCTGTCGGTTCAGTGAATAATCCCATATTTTGTTTCCTGATACACATTAATTCGTATGAATAAAAATTTCTCATTTTATTAATCGGTTACTTATGTTATGTTCAACGAGGGATAAACAGTGAAATATATTCTGAATGTTTTCCACAGTAATTTAAATTTACTTTTATGTGTTGGGGGTGGGAGTTAAAAGGAAAAACATATCTGATTTGTTTTTAACACAGTAAGAATGGTATTATCATTTTGTATTTTTGAATTTCCTTAAAGTCTTTAATTTTAATGATGTTTTCTTATACAGCGAAAAGAAATGATAACCTCAGCGTTTGTGAGGTTTTTCATAATTTTCCTAAATATTTGATCCTGTGGAAATGACGTATGATCCATGTTTGATTATTTAAAACGTATAGAAAATTCACTTCCTTTTTGTATTGTCAGAGATACAAATAAAAATACAGAAAAATGTTAATAAAAATCGACGACTAATGATGATAACAAAAACATGAAATTATGAAGTATCTGACAAAGTAAATATTATATGAAGAATGTACTGGATCATTTTAATGGCGTTTACTTTCATCGAAAAAAAGAATAAAATATACCACTCGTCTTAAGAACTCTGTTTAAGGAATGAGATTTATGAAGTATAAAAATGAAAGAAAATATGGTTTTAAGCTTCTTTTCCTCATGACATATAAAATAAATCTATCAATATTTCAATTTTTGTTCAAGCGATAAAGTCGTCGATGCGTCTCATGTTATTTGATCCTTGATAAAAGTATATAACATTAAATGATGTCTTTGCGACAAAAGTTATATTATAATTCTACATGTACATATGTATAGTCAATCCCATTGAATAGAAATCGATGAATTTTCAACGAAACAACAGATAGATAGCTTGTTGATTTTCAATTTCTCCTTATGATATTATACGAAAGAAATTAAATCAACATGGAATCCTTTTAAGATGTTTATTATATGAATTCAATATGAAATAACTAGACAAAACTGTCTAGTTAATAATTACATTGAAACTGATTAAAAATTATTCAGCATACCTTTCTGTAACATATGGTTGACATATTAATATAATATCTGTGTCATATGCTGTTGCATACCAATGAATATTTATTTAACTGGAAAAACAAGTTGAAACCATAACAAATACGAAACATAACGCGGACATTTTCCATCAAAGAATATTCTCATATAATTTTCAATTTGTGCCATTTTTGGTATCTCAAATCCATATGTTTCTATATGAAGAAAGAAAAAAAAAAGAAAATGTTTCTAGTCTCACTTGTATCAACTGCATGATACGATTATTATATTAAATTTCTATGCGGATGGTCTCTTGTTGGCCTGAGATGGATGTGACATAATCTATTGATTTCGTGCAAACGTATGGTAACATTGAGTTTTGCTGTTATTGTTGTTGGTAAAGACATGATGTTTTTTTTTTTTTACTTTCATTTTGATATGGTCGTTGGGGGATGAGATAGCTGTAATGTCACCCCGTGAGAGGAGTGTTGAGAAGATAAAATGTTTGAAAAATAATATTAGTTATTTGGTATGAAATAAATCGCATGTCAGATTATATATGGAGGATTGGTTTTGGTTAACAGAAAAGAAAGCTAAACGAAGAGAGAAATAAAAAGAATAATAATAACTATAGCAAAATTCTCTGGTACCGTTCGGGTGACAGTGTTGCACACAAAACATAACTTCACTTGGTACTTCGAATGTGCCAGGAAAAATAAAAATGAAGGGAGTCTCTTGAAATCAGCCAAAGTGAACGAGAGTGAATGGCAAAAGTGATATACTTATACATTTTGAATAACAGAATCACTGCTTTAATATAGGGCCAACAAAAGCTAAATATACCATATTGTATGATACACCCACGCCAGCATAATTTAATAAATGTTGTGTTATGCTATCATGAAGCCAATATGGAATTGAAAGAATGTATGGAATTTTCAAAAGGAGTAAAATAGAAATTTTATTTGTGTTGGGTTAAATTTGGCTTCGTTAGTTATTTTTTTCTTCATATTGCCATTCCTTTTTGGAGAGTATCCTCTTACGACAAATGAATAGCAGTTGATTTGAGGCAAGTAGTAGTAAACGAAGGGAGGATGGGAGTCAAATAGCAATATCATATTTAATGTTGTATTTCAACAGTCCTTTTGGTGTGGTGGGTTTTAGATTAACAACTAAACAACGCATTCAACGTTTCGAAGGACGAATAAACTTAAAATTATGGGCTTGTTTTTCCTTTATTTCTACGTATGGTGGTCAATTGTGGGATAATCAATTCGATAGTATGAGGGAAAAAATTAATCGGAAACATAATAATATTGCAATGTTTTTCCAGGAAGAATTCCATAAAAATAAATTAATGCATGACTTTATAGTTTCATTGTTGTGGTTTGTTTTCCATGAAATTTTTAAAATGAATTCACATTGTATTGCATTGCTTTTATATTATAATATCACGTTTGAATATATTAGAATGAATTAATGTCTTAGATATTAGCGTAATTCACATATTTTATGTGCACACTTCTGGTTTCAACCGTATTCTTAGTACTGTAGTTATTCTATCACTATATGCTGCTACTGTTAATTTCATATGAAACTGCTTCATTGAATTTATAACTTTTATTTAACAATTTCTTTTAGTTAATTCTTAATAATCTTATCAAGAAAACAAAATTAAAATTTTTATAACAATGATACAATTAATTAGACACTGAGTTATAGGCCATATATTATTATTATAATATAATTCGTTAAGCGTATGTGATTTTAAAACATAAAAATGATTTTATGAAACAGATACGATACGATGACGAGGACGAGGATGAAGGACCGCAACCGGACCCAACACTTGAACAGGGCGTTCCATTACCTGTTCGATGGCAGGGTGGCTTCCCACCGGAATTGGCCTCCACTCCTCTCGAGGATATCGACTCATTTTATCACAATCAATTGGTATGTTGTCTATACTGTGGTGTATTACCACTTTATTAGATAAGTCACTTTATCAATTACTTAATTATTTGTGACGGTGTATTATGTTTATAGTTTCAATTTTGTTACGTTTTTTTGTTGTCTTTATTTTGGTATTCATTAAATCGATAGAATTGCTATTGATTTTGACTATTTGACTACAATCAGTAGTTAAAGTGAAACGAGATTCATATATTGGTAGCCAATTATTTAATCCAATATTTTAATACATAATGAGAACTGTATCATCAGTATTGAATACTGAATGAATTAAATTACTGTATGATGTTTTATTAAATGTTTCTCATTTCTTTTTTCTCTGTTTATTTACAGACTTTCGTAGTGATTAGTAAAGGCAAAGATATATTTCGTTTTTCCGCAGCAAAAGCAATGTGGTTACTTGATCCATTTAATCCGATACGACGAGTAGCCATTTACATATTAGTTCATCCATTATTTTCATTTTTCATTATTGTTACAATTCTACTAAATTGTGTTTTAATGATAATGCCGACCACACCTACAGTTGAATCAACAGAGTAAGTATATTATAGTAGAGTGTAGATGTATAATATAATTTGTTAATTCCCTTATTTAACATAATAGTCCGTCATGATGTGTCTATGTCATGGATCGCGAACTCTGAAGTGTTTTGGTGGGGGTCAATTTTTTTAATGTATGAAAATTGTGACCTCACTCGGTTTGCCATTTTAATGATAATAGACTACTTAGTAGTATCAAGTAGTTGTAGTTTTCTACCTTAATGGTTGGAATTATTTACAGTAGCGACAGATATAATTTTCTTTCATTTTCTTTAATATTTTATTATTTTGTTCCATGGCAACATGTTGTCAATGATAGACATTGATATTTTGTAATTTTTTTTTGTTGTTGTATTCATTATGATTTATTCAGTTATGTTCGATTGAATGATAAATTCAATGGTGCACAATTGAATTAAAATTGTACACATCCCTCATATATCGAGGCATTTCAGTTACCCTTCCTCTTCCAAATTATTTATATCAGTTTTGTATGTTGAACAATTCTATGAATGTAGTCGAAAATATTTATACAATTGAAATATGTATTTTAATTATATCAATACAAGGTTGAAGTACATTTGGTATTATCAATCTGTTTGATATAAAAGTTATTTCTAGTTAATTAGATTTAATGATTCATATGTTTTTTTTTCTATGTATTTTAATTACAAATTAAAATAATTATCTGTTGATTTTAATGGAATTGTAAATTAGTGAAACATATTTAATGAAAATGATAGTTAGGGATAGGGAAATTAAGTGTTTGATGTCATTAGGTACATCATAGTTAATTCATTAATACGGATATTTCAATAGAGTAATAAAGAATTGAATTCCAGTTAAGATATCAATCACATTCTAATTGATTGAGTGAAAGCGACAAAATGTGATGATTAATTGCCACGATTGATCTGTTAAAGATGAAATAATTGAATTGTTCAATACAACGCATTTCCTTAATCCGAAATTATTTCCATTTCCTTTTACTTGATTTAATAAAAACATTTCTTAATTAATCAACTATGAATAAATAGCTATTGATCAGTGGATGTTTCTATTGATTGGAATCAATAAGAAATGTTTATTAAAAAAAAAAATTTGTATGAATAAGAATTTTAATTAAAATTGGATTAACCATTGCTTAGGGTGATATTCACGGGAATCTACACGTTTGAATCAGCAGTTAAAGTGATGGCAAGAGGTTTCATTTTATGTCCTTTTACGTATCTTAGAGATGCATGGAATTGGCTGGACTTCGTAGTAATAGCATTAGCGTGAGTGTTTTCTTTCATTTTTTTTTTGTTTTAATTTTCAATTCATATAAACTTTAATTATTTCTTATTTTTGGTTGTTGGTAATTAAAAAATCGAAATATATTTATTAACAAGGTAATATGGTATCAAAGTGTAGGGTAATAGAAATACTTTGATATTTAAATTAGATGACTGTCATATTTATTCTTGATAATATTCCATAGTAAGAAAATGTATTCATTAACTGTTAAGCTGGTAGAAAATTTTAAATAATAATCATAGCGTAGAATTATCATGATAGGCAATTAGACTAGGTCAAGTAACTTAAGAAATAGGAATATATAAGTTTTAAAGAAATGTAGAGACTTCATTAGTTTAATATACAAATTAAATGTTTGATAGGAATTAGTTTCGTGAAGGTTTAGTTGATGATACAGAACTATATGAATGTAAAAAGGTTTATCGATGTTTTCAATTTTTTTGTTTTCTTGTTTTGGGAAAGTTAATCATACCCATATTTTATTAATTCATTTTTAGGACTATTTAATCTTCTATTATAGGTAGTTAGAAAACAAACTAATTAGGCTTAGATATTTTAGTTTTCCGGTTATATCTAGTACCAGAAAATAACGAATAATCATTCTTATAGGAGAAAGAAATGTATGATTTTCATTCAGCTCAGTGAATTACAAAATAATACTCTGTTTGATGGTAATAAAAGACTACATTTATGATATTTTCTTAGTGAAAAGAAATATTGAAAATAAATTCAAAAATAATCCTACACGGATTCACCATTGGATTGAAATGTACAGTTAACGAACTGTTGAAGTTTTTACCTTTAAATTTCTAGTATCTCTGTCTGACCCAGTGAAAGCTGAATCAGAGTCAGAAATAAAATGATAAATACAAAAAAAGGAAAGATGATTTGATGACGTATGGAAACGAAGCTTACCCTCTTCAATTAGAAGGAAAAACAATTTTCAGTTGTTTGTTCATTCAAATTATGTAAAATGCCTTTCAATTTAACATTTTTGGAATTTTATTTTCTTCGTTTTTATTTCCACCTGATATGAAGAGGTCTAATGTTAAGGTGGCAGAGTGTAAAATGTGGTATGGTGGGTGGTAAAATGAATGTTTGGTCACCAATCTACCGTGCCATATAAAAAAGCAATTCCATTGGTGAATATTTGAAATGGTGAAAATTTTATCACTGTTACGGGGTTCCTCTTTTACCACGGAGACTGTCATTTTTCCATCATACTTGTTGTCTAATTAAATCATCAATTTTGAAGGTAACAAACTTTTCATGTTCCGGAATTGCGACAGAAAGTCTCAACTTTTATTTTATTTTTGTATTGTCACAGCTTTTGCTCTGTCGTTAAGAAAAAGATCTTGAAATTGTTTACTTTCTATTGTTGAAATACGTACAATTATTGAGGAAGAAACTGATAGAAGTTGTTTGAAAGCAAACAGAATGGTGGTATATACATATAATCACAGTTGTTATTCACTTGAGCCTGAATTTTATTGATTTTATATTTTGTATAGTCATACAATAACATTTCTTCGAATGGTGTGTATATTGTACATATTTAATAATATCGAGTACTACCCATATATAAACGTTAAATAGAAATTTCCTTTTTTGAATGATTTTATATTTTCATATTTTTTTTTTCTTAAGAAGAAATGTATTGCGTTCCCTTTTAACTATATAATACACAGAATACAAATAATAATTGTATGCAAAGTGTACACACCAAAAAGAAAAGTAGATGGAGAAATGTAAAACGACCCCGAAAATACAATGAAAAGTTAGATGACTGAATAAAAGTTTTCTTTAACATTTTTATTCATATTCGTGTTTAGTGAACGACATAATCTTAGAGAATGGAAGAAAATACAGAAAAATCAATAGGAAAAGCAAGAGCACAGAAATAAATGAAAAAAAGAAAAAACCATCCAGATTTTCATTGAAGAAAAACTCGTTTGTGAATCATCTAATCACATAATGATATTATTAACGTTCTCTGTATGGCCCGTTTAGGATATATGATGTGAATCCTTGACGGTTGGGGTCTCGTGTCTCTTGTTATGTAAACGATTATTATATTAAATTATGGTTCTTTATCCATTTGCCATTAAACATTTGGAATAATTCAACCGAGCCTGTACACTTTGCTTCGTGTAATATAGAAATCAAAGAGAGTGAGTGAGAGACACAACGTAGTCATGGATCAAAGTTTATAATCGAAAAATCTGTATTCAGTGAACCTCAATTCTCAGGTTATTAAAGAAAAATGATTCGTTATTGAACTTTAGGAATTTATATATAAAAATTATGTGTTTTTATTTTTCTCCATAAACAATTTATATCTCTTAGGGATTACAGTTGCCTATATACTTATAAATATATAAATAATGTGATAATGAGACAGGGTTATATTATACATTAAGAATAACAAGAAGAAACCAGAAGAGATACCATATGATAAATATGAATATGAAAACAAGGTGCGGTTTAGGCAGGGATTTTTAATTATTAATTATGTTTTAACTAACAATGGTATTCTCTTCATTATTGAATTGGTTTTTGTTTGGTTTTGTCCTGTTGATATTGGACAATTTGTATTTGATTTTAATGAAAAAAGAACCGTATGTAAATGGTGAACGTAAAACCATTGAATTGGACTAAACGGATGATAATAATGACAGTGAATGCCATTGTTATTAAATAATTATGATTTTAATTTTCAATAATGTATATCAGTTGTTATATAATTTTCATGATGGAATTTCTAATGATGGAATTTTTATTTTGTTTTTATATTAATTAATCCAATGATTAAACAGTTATGTGACAATGGGAATCGATCTGGGTAATTTAGCTGCATTAAGAACATTCCGTGTATTGCGTGCACTTAAAACTGTAGCTATTGTGCCCGGCTTAAAAACGATCGTCGGTGCTGTAATTGAATCTGTGAAAAATCTTAGGGATGTAATTATATTAACAATGTTTTCGTTATCTGTGTTCGCGTTAATGGGCCTCCAAATTTATATGGGTGTATTAACACAAAAATGCATACGAAAGTATGATAGCAGTTGGGGCAATATCACTGATGAACTATGGGAGAAATTCGTTAGCAATGAAAGTAAGTATTGGTATTGTCAATTTGAATATTACTCAGCAGGTGAAATGGCCTCGTTTCACCTCAATTGGGTAGTTTTTTTTTTTCTTTCATGTTAATGGATTGAAATGTTATGGCACAGCCAGTGGATTTACTACTTACTGGCAGTGTTATAGAGTTACGTGTATAGTGAGCTTTTAAAACTTGAATGTTTTTATTATTGTTTCACCGTAGGTAATTGGTTCGTTGATGAAAATGGTACGCCGCCGTTATGCGGTAATTCATCGGGTGCTGGTACATGTCCGGATGGTTATATGTGTTTACAGGGTTACGGTGATAATCCAAATTATGATTATACAAGTTTTGATACATTCGGTTGGGCATTTTTATCAGCGTTCCGTTTGATGACCCAAGACTATTGGGAGAATTTATATCAATTAGTGTTACGTTCGGCTGGTCCATGGCACATGCTGTTTTTCATTGTTATCATATTCTTGGGCTCATTTTATCTTGTCAACTTAATCTTGGCCATTGTCGCAATGTCATACGATGAATTGCAGAAAAAGGCTGAGGAAGAAGAGGCAGCTGAAGAGGAAGCGATTAGGGTAAATGACTGTTTAATTTGCAATTACATTAAATTATTTATTGATAATATTATTAACGAATTATAATTTGAATTATTAGGAAGCTGAGGAGGCAGCGGCTGCAAAACAAGCAAAATTAGAAGCGCATGCGGAACGTGCAGCTGAAAGAGCAGCGGCTGCTGCAGAAGCTGAATTAGAACAAATGGAAAAGAGTCCTTCGGTGTTTTCTTATCATAGTTATGAGCTGTTTGTTAGCCAAGAGAAAGGGAACGATGATAACAATAAGGAAAAAATTTCAATAAGGAGCGAACTATTGGAGTCGGTGAGCGAAATACAAAGACCAGCACCCACAGCTATTGCTACAGGCACTCCATCAGCTTTGAAGGGTCGTAAAGTGAGTACGGTAAGTATGAGGAATGCCGTTATGCATGAATCCAAATAAACAACAAATTCAATGCGGTCCTATGGTGTAATATCCAAGCATAGAACTGTTGATATTCCTATACCGTCCTGTCTCATACAATATACATCAATTGTCTCCATGCCAATTCCAATTTGTAATCCAATTCATGTACGAGTGACCTAATTTTCATTGGTTTTCTATGTGTTGCAGCATTACAGTATTAATCAATTATTACATTAAATGTGTACGAGTTCAGGAAATTAATAGTTTACTGAACTGTTGTCGTTGGTCTAATTAAAATGCTTTTTTTTTTTAAATGGTGTAACGTTTTTGTTTTAATTTTTTGATTTGTTTAATGGTTTTCAATGATTTTTCATGTGTGTTTAATGATCATGGATGAAATTTTATTGAATTTAACTTGTGACTTATCGGTTTTTATGCTTGTTGATTAATAAATGTCTTTTTGCAAGATACTTACTATTTAATAATCTCTTTTTAGTTTTTAAATATTGATGTCTTACTAAATGAATTTTATTTTTTTTTCCTATAATTGAATGAGAAGTCTTCTGAAAGAAGTCGGCGCGTCAAATGCTTTTAATTAATTAGACTCAATGAAAACAAATGAAATTTAATCACTAATTGGCTTTTAATTAATTTAATTCGTTTGCTTATTATTGTTTAGTAACATGCAAAAGAGTATTAGTGACATTATCCAATAAATACACGTTACGATCCTTTCAATGCAATCAATATAATATTATGAGGTTTATATTCAAATCACTTCCTTTTCTTATTCATTTTCATACCAAATACTTGCTATTTTCTTATTAAAGAAATGAAAAAACAAAAAAGAAATTTTTATAATGAACACTTTACCGATTTGTGCTCTTGTGTTCTATTGATTATTATATTAAATGACAAATTTATTTAATGGTTAACTTTTATCTATTATTTTTCGATAAATATAAAACTACCTGAAATCACATAAATTATTTTAAAATAGGTGAACGTTAATTTTATATTTTTTTTTATTTTTGGTTCATTTAATTGTTTTATATGAATATTCATAATAATCCAAATGAAAATTGATGAGCTTTTGCCGCACCGATAATCATAAACAATAATTAATTAGTTATTTGAATTTAAATCCCACGAAATATTTTATTTATTCATTAATGAATTATATGGATATCTTTACATAATTCTGCAGCATTTAAATTTAAATTATCATTACTTTATGATTATAACTAAATAAATTTTTATTTTGAATTTATATAGAAGATGATCAATTATTTGCTGTATTTTAATTTTTATTTATCAAAATCATAATTATTCTTTTTAAAAGAAAATAATTTTCATAATAAATTCAGTCAATTTGTATCCAGTTCTATGATGTTAGCTGATTATCAGGTAGGTATTGTAATAGATAAATTAAATGGGAGTGCGATCATAAATTAAAACAAACAATTAATTAATTAAATAAAACCAAACGGTTTATTTTTTTAAATTAACTTAAATAATGAAATTGTCATAAATTAATCTATAGCTGATTCATTTGATATAATAAATCAAATAGAGTATCAGAGCACAAATTTAAAGTGAATTACTTTTACTTAATTAATTTTAAAAATATGAATGTTTTCCATTTTCAATTTAGGCGTCACTTTCACTCCCTGGTTCACCGTTTAATTTACGTCGAGGCTCACGGGGATCTCATCAGGTATTAAGACATTTCCATTAATATTTACTTTAACCATTTCATCTTATTTATTTTATTTTTTGTTTTTTAGTTTACGATACGAAACGGTCGAGGTCGCTTTGCGCCTGGTAATGATAAAAAACCATTAGTGTTATCAACATATTTAGATGCTCAGGAACATTTACCTTATGCGGATGATTCAAATGCTGTAACACCAATGTCAGAAGAAAATGGTGCAATTATTGTTCCAGTTTATTATGCAAATTTAGGATCACGTCATTCATCGTATACATCACATCATTCGCGTATATCATATACATCACATGGCGATCTGTTAGGTGGTATGACCAAAGAGAGTCGGTTACGAGGCCGTTCAATGCGAAATCAATCGATGGTCCCACAGAATGGTGGCCAACCGGTAGATCATAGTCATAAATACAGAGAATCGGTATGAATTTTATGATGGAAGATTATGTTATATTCATGTTAAATCACATAATCAAATAGGTATAGATATAGTTAATCGATTTTATGTTTACATGTAATTTTAGGATCCATATAATGAATGTACAGATGAGGCTGGCAAAGTGAAATCAATTGAAAATCCGTTTATCGAGCCCGTCCAACAGCAAACTGTAGTTGATATGAAAGGTATAGTGATAGTGTAACGATAATGTAAGTGGATTTTATTAAATTTAATTTTCATTTTAGATGTAATGGTATTGAATGATATTATCGAGCAAGCAGCTGGTCGAACTAGTCGTGCCAGTGAACAACATGGAGGTATGATAATCATTTTTAATAAATCTAAATGAATTATTAACATTTTATTAGATATTCTGATTTACAATATCTGTGTGTTCCTTTGTATATAATTTTTAACATGTAAAAACCTAAATTATTTCTTTAGTTGAATTAATTGTTGATATATAATTAGTGATTAATCAAATGTTTAATGCATCTGAGACAAAAGTTTTAAATAACTAAGATTTGCTTGATTGTTTGAGTTCAACTGTATAATCTTTTTGATTATTTGGTGGCCTGATGGATGACTATCGTCTCGTCTCTAATCTACAACCGTTTCTGTACATATTGACTATCTGAGGATATGATAGAGTGTTTTATTCTTTATTTTGTGGATAAATTATTGATATTTGATTTTTGGAATTTTTATGTTTTGATAAATGCGAGACGATTTTATTGATTTTATTTTGATTTTAAAAGTTAAAGTGCTTACTTAAAACTTTTTCAGTTGTTAACGTTATTCTTTGACATTATTAATTTATAAAAAAGAAATAATTTTTCAACTACCATGTCGTTATGACTCAATACTTTCTTTTCTATTGCCGCTTGAGTGTGCCGATTTTAACCTTTTAAACTGTATGTAGTTATGGAGTAAAAAAAAAAAGAACTTAAAAAACGAATTAATTTTTTAAAATTTTATTTAAGTTTAAGAAAAGAATCTGTTTTCGATAGGGAAATAGAGGCTTGCCAAATAGTTATTTCTTTAGTTTCGTTAAAACGCATGTATGATTGATCGCCTTTTTGTTTAGCTGCTTTGATATGTATTTCTAATTTGCATGATATTAAATTACATGTTTCGCATAAAGTTGATATGATAGCTTGTACTGAATATTGTTTAATTGGTAGATTATACAATGGTAGTTAAAACAATATGTAGAGTGTATGATTGCAATCTATTTTAAATAATCTACTTATCAATTAGAATGTAAATATAATAGAGAACCGATACGGTTTACATTTCATTCACTTAACATTACAAATTGCTAAAAACCAAAATTTACCTGAAGTGAACAAAATTCAATTTGAATTTGACTAACCACATGGTCAAGTTCAAAAAAACCCAAAACTGAAATTTAATTTACATTTGATTAGTGCTTCTATTCAAACCAACCAATAAAAGGCATAATAATTAATCAAAGACTATTGCTGTGTAGCTGATATAATAACTATTATTTCAATAATAATCAATAACTGATAGAAACATTTTATGTACAATTATAATTGCTGCACAATTCACATAATCGTCCCCATTCACAGTGGATCATTACATTATGTGAGCCTACAGAAGTAAAATTAGTAAAACTAACAATTCAATACTAAATCAAAGTCAAACGAATTACGTTATTTGCATATTTCATTTTTTTATTTATTGATTCGCTGGCAAACATTAGAATGCTATATGAATCTCAAGTAAACTTAAATAACATCTTTAATTTTTGTACGTTCATTTTATGTACCACCTAAATACAAGTGAGCATAAGATTTAGAAATTTTTATTTTAATGATTAAAAAGAAAATTGCAGCAGCATTACTATCTAGAACTAATTTGAGAGCGCATCAAATTGAGCATAGATTAGTTTAGGCCTCTGTTTCCCTAATGACAGCAATTTGTTTTGTGAATAATGAAATTTCAAAATGGTATCATCATAATTTTTAATTATGGAATGGAAAATCGTTAAATGGTTCAGATAATCATTTGAATATTATACGAAATCAAAACGATGAAAACAAAGGATTGAGTCAATTTACGTGTCACTAATTGAGTATGTTATGTTCAGTCTCTGTATACTATTTTCCAACAGAAGATGATGAGGATGGACCAACGTTCCGTGATAAAGCATTAGAATGTGCAATGAAAGGGATCGATATATTCTGTGTATGGGATTGTTGTCAGCCGTGGTTAATACTACAGAAATGGGTCGGATATTTGGTGTTTGATCCATTTGTTGAGTTATTTATAACATTATGTATCGTTGTCAATACATTATTTATGGCCTTAGATCATCATAATATGAACAAGGATATGGAACGTATATTGAAGAGTGGTAATTATGTGAGTATCTTTGAATTCAGTTATGTAGTTTTACATATAATTTACATTCGATTTCGATTAATTCTGTATAATATTCTTTTGTAGTTCTTTACCGCTACGTTTGGTATCGAGGCAACACTTAAGTTAGTTGCGATGAGTCCTAAATTCTATTTTCAAGAAGGATGGAATATTTTTGATTTCATAATTGTAGCATTATCATTACTTGAACTGGGTCTGGAAGGAGTTCAAGGTTTATCCGTATTACGTTCATTTCGATTGGTTAGTAACTTCTTATTTATATTATTAATTTGGCGAGACAGTATGCTCACTTAATACCAGATAATGATAAATTAATAATTGTATGTCCTTGTGTATTGTAGCTTCGAGTTTTTAAATTAGCTAAATCATGGCCCACATTAAATTTACTCATATCGATTATGGGTAGAACAATGGGTGCATTAGGTAATTTGACGTTTGTCTTGTGCATCATTATCTTCATATTTGCCGTGATGGGTATGCAGTTGTTTGGCAAAAATTATGTGGGTGAGTTGATGCAATTTAATGTAATTGTTTTGATATCTCTGGGTCAGCAATAAATTTGATTGAATCACAATTAGGGGAAGAGATGGGGGAAAATGTTGATTTGATTCCGTTTGAAACTAATCAATAACTTTCTATTTGTTTGTTGTTTGTTTTAGATAACGTGGATCGTTTTCCAGATCATGAGTTACCAAGATGGAATTTTACCGATTTTATGCATTCCTTTATGATTGTGTTTCGAGTCTTGTGTGGTGAATGGATTGAATCAATGTGGGACTGTATGCTGGTCGGCGACGTTTCATGCATTCCATTTTTCTTAGCTACAGTAGTAATTGGCAATCTTGTCGTAAGTTATCCCATATTTTATTAAAATTTATGAATTTAATGATTTTGTATTAAGGTGATTCAGTGTCTTGTGTATTGTTTGTACAATGATATTGAATGGATTCATTCATTAATTAATATTTTTCCATAGGTTCTTAATCTTTTCTTAGCCTTGCTTTTGAGTAACTTCGGTTCATCTAGTTTATCAGCACCGACAGCCGATAATGATACAAATAAAATAGCTGAAGCATTTACTCGTATTTCACGTTTTATAAATTGGATTAAACGCAGTATTGCAAATGCCTTAATACAACTTAAAAATAAATTAACAAATCAAATATCTGCTCAGTTACCGGGTAAGTTTTCTTTCAAAATTATTTGTTAAAATTGATGTGGTAATTTGTTATTAAATGTGGATCCACGTATAAATTGCTTTGGTATATTATAAATTTTAAACTCAATTTGTTATAGTGAGCTGCTTATTTTTATGATTTTAATGTGTAGAACGTGTTTTGTTTGCTAATTGTGTTTTCTTTACCAATTGAATGTGACTAGATTAGTGAATCCTTCACCTTAAAGAATCTATGAAAATTTTCCTTCTATTAAATTTCATCTTAACTGGTTAATAGCAAATCTTTCTTTTTATTATTTTTATGACAGTAAAATTAGTATTCTTCTATTTGGTTTGCAAAAATGTAATTAACATTAAAAATAACTGAACAAGAAAACTATCAGAAACTTCTTCTATCACTACTATTCTTATGAAAATCAATGTTGGTTTAACACCAGTACTTGGTTATCTATCTGAGTAAATGTCTAGTTTCAACTATTTATTATGTTTATTGTACTCGGCTGTTACATTTAAAATACAAATACAATGTGTGTTCCTCTTGTAATCAATCAATTGTATGTCACAGTAAATATGTTGGCTAAACGCGAATCCATTTTATTCATTTATCTTTTATGTGTAATTCTTGATAATTGTAAATTATTTTTATTAATTCATTTTACATTTGAGTTAATCAATGAAAATATGGTAAAATGGAGCCTTAATTGGATATCTTTTTGTTTTAATTTTTCTGTAATTTGCCTTAATAATGTATTTACATGTTTTTTGTACAGTAGAATCAATGTAAAGCAACAAAGAATTTAAAAGAAAAAAAAAAGTTATCAAATAATTGATGTGTGTGCAATATTCTCGTAGTTGTGTATTATTGATGTAATGTATAAGGTCAACATATTTTCTTAAAATATACAAAAGAAATTAGTAACAAGAGATCCCTATTCACCCTTTTTGCAATTGGCCTATTTTGGTCCGTTTGCTGCATACAATATGGCATTATGATTGCTATCGGACGATAGGCAAGGGTGTATGTCATTGTATGTCCGCAGAAAAAGGTGATAATGAATTGGAATTAGGTCCAGATGAAATAATTGCTGACGGCCTTATAAAGAAAGGAAAGGAGCAGAATCAATTGGAGGTAGCAATCGGTGATGGTATGGAATTCACAATCCACGGTGACTTAAAGAATAAAACGAAAAAAGGAAAGACGATACTGAATAATGTCAAGGTGTGTATTTACCATTTTTGGATCTTTTCATCACTTATGTACTACTCTGTTTTATTCTCTCGTATGGTTAGTAATTAAACTCATTTGGTAATATAAGAACGATACACAACATTTTATAAGTTTCATAATTAATCTTCGTTTAATTTCATTCTTATACTCTGTTACTTGATTTTCATTTTCTTATTTCGGCCACACACTGATTTATTAATTCGTATTTTTCTTTTCTATTCTATCACACCAACAATTAAAAAAAATAAAATAAAATAAAAACCTCCACCACCTGATAACAATCAAATTAACAACATTAATATAAAATAAAATATCAATACTTATACAAAATACATAATGATCGCACACAACAAAATAACTATAAAATAAATACCAAACACAACACTCTATGAATGATGAAATATAATGAATTCTGTAACGTGAACAATGATTTTCCAGTTAATTGGAAATTCAATAAACCATGAGGATAATAGATTAGAGTATGAATTAAATGAAAGAGGATTGTCCTTACAGGACGATGACACTGCCAGCATTAATTCATATGGTAGCCATAAAAATCGACCATTTAAAGATGAAAGCCATAAAGGTAGTGCTGAAACAATGGAGGGTGAAGAGAAACGTGACGTTAGTAAAGAAGAAATTGGACTTGATGAAGGTAATGTGATTGATGAAAGATTTTAAAAAATAGAAAATTGTTTTAACTATTGACTTTTTGAATTTGTAGAATTGGATGACGAATGTGAAGAATGTGATGAGGGCCCATTGGATGGTATCGAGATAATTCAAGCCGAGGAGGGTGAATTCATTGAGGATGAGTATCCAGCTGATTGTTGTCCAGAGCCATGCTATAAAAAATTACCAATATTAGCTGGTGATGATGAATCACCATTTTGGCAAGGATGGGCCAATCTTCGACTGAAAACGTTCCAATTGATTGAAAATAAATACTTTGAGACGGCCGTTATTACAATGATATTGCTCAGTAGTTTAGCTTTGGTAATGTTTTTATTGATTTACTATTTTAATGAAAATAATGAATTAATCATTCAATTTTAGGCACTCGAGGATGTTCATCTGCCCAATCGACCAATATTGCAAGACATTCTTTATTATATGGATAAAATATTTACCGTAATATTTTTTATCGAAATGTTAATCAAATGGTTAGCGCTTGGCTTTAAGGTTTATTTCACGAATGCCTGGTGTTGGCTTGATTTTATAATTGTCATGGTAAGTGAAAGATTATTATTAATTGTTTTTAAAATTAAAAAAACTCATTGAAAACTTTAAAAGAAAATTTTGTGATAAAAAACCGTCCAATGGAGAAATGAGGAATTGATATTATTGTGTAAGAAAGCAACGCATTGAAAATTTATACCATTTCTTTTGTGTTACAATTTAATTGATTTTAATTTATAATGAATTTCCCTCAAAAACAATTTTCTGTTAAGTCATTTTAATTAGAATGAACGAATAGAAGATTATGGTTTTATTTCTCATTTTCTATTTAACAATTTCAAACAAAATTTTTGGTTGTGAATGAGTAATTGTGTAATTGAGTGTGGTTTTCTATTTCGATAGTAAAAGCGATGAGTATATAAGTTGAACAATATTGATGGTGTGCGTAATCTTTTTATAATGGTTTATGATAAAGGGGAGTCTGTTTGATGTTTCTTAATTGAAAAGAAAACAAAAGAAATTAAACCAAAAAAAAAAAAGAAACTTAATTAAGTTTGAAAATTAATTACCAATTTCTTTTTTGGTTAAATATAATTAAATGTTATGTTTAGCTATCATTAATTAATCTGGGCGCAATATGGGCTGGTGCTGCTGATATACCGGCGTTTCGATCAATGCGTACATTACGTGCATTGCGTCCACTTAGGGCTGTATCTAGGTGGGAGGGTATGAGAGTAAGTAACGATGTAAAAACCAAAAACAAATCCAATCAAAATACAAAGTGATAAAAGAAAAATTCCATTAAGTGAATAAAAACCCATTTCCTTTAACACTTCAAAAACGTTTTTATTCACAATAATAAAATATAAATATTGTGGTGCCTTTTCTTGTAATATAATGAACTGCCTTATTTCATCATTATCTTTGTGTCATCATTGTTAATTAAAAAAAAAAAAAAACAAAAATAATTTAATTAAGACAAACGTATTTCAATACTGAAATCTCATGTATTCTAAAAACAATTGTATTTGTTATATAAAAGTAAAAATTGTAAATGTGTTGTCTTCGTGTATCTTAAGTTTAATGTTTTCTTATATAAAAAAAAGAAGAAATTCTATTGTGTGTCCTTTACGCAGTTCTATTCATTAATTGCTAAGGTGTTGTGGTTTAAAGAAAAAAAAAACTGTTCTATAGCAGTATATTGTTAATGTTCTATTTCTTTGGTTTCATTTTCTAAGAGGAATACTCTTAATTAAAATTAATTTGTCTTTTATATTTTATTTTTATTTTTTATTTTTTTGTAAGCAATTAGTCATCTTGTTTCTTGTGTTTTTTATTTGACCTGTCAAGTGTTTTATTTTTGTATCTTATGTTTCACTTAACCGCCTATCTGCCTTCGTTGTATAGCATAAAAAAACAAATCATATTACTTTGCATACCTCTACTTATAAATAATTGTAGGTGAAAAACCGTTGAAAGCTATTTGTAAAGTTTGTCTTCTATCTTATATGAACATAAATAAAACGGACTCTATTCCGGTGTAATAATGAATACACGTACTTTATTCTAACCAAATGGATTATTATCTAATGTTGAATGTTCTAAAACTGTCTTCTATCTATCGTATTACATTTATTTTTCTCTGTATAAAGAAATTTTCTTCTATTTACGTTACTTAAATGATACTTTATTATAATCATTATAAACTGCACTTTGAATCGATATTATTGTGTGTGTGTATCTAATGAACAAATATTAATTGTCTTGACAAATTTTATTAAAGACAATTCAATCTTCTTAATTGTGAACATTCAAATTATCAAAATATTTTAATATGAGAGTCTCACCCGAAAGGAATTCTATGTTAACTACAACTGTATACTATTTATATATCGTAAATCTAAAACAGATGTCTATTATAATTAAGTATTAAATTAAACAGTGTGTATGTGTGTCATTAAATTGTCTTTTATGTTTTACATGTAGTTTGGAGCTCATATTTAAATTTGTTTTCGGTTCTTAATTATATTTTTTTTAATTTATATTCATTTAACCACCGAGTTAATTATAATTGATGGAAATTGCCGGTAATCGTCATTTCTGTTGCTTAAAACAATAAACAGAGAGAGAGAGAGAGAGTGGGGAGTGTTTATGAAATAAATTCGCGTTAATATTTAACTCCGGGACGCCAACGAATCATTTACAAAAGAAAAATTTAGTGAAATATTTTAAATTTAATTTAGTCATTTGCAAATTTAATAAACCAAACCAAACAATTATGTAATTGAATGCAATGGATTAGGTGTCCCTTATCAACTTTATTGCTTCACTATGTGGAGCTGGTGGTATTCAAGCCTTCAAGACAATGCGAACATTGAGAGCCCTAAGACCATTACGTGCGATGTCACGTATGCAGGGCATGAGGGTATGTAATGTTTAGATAACCCAATAAAACCAAATAAAAATACAAAAAAAAAAAAAAAAAAATTATTTTTATTCCATACCGCCAGAGTGAATAGTTTTGTATTTTTCTGTTATTAAATTCCATAGAATTTTATAGTTTCATATTTAGAATTTTTTACAACTAAAATTAAAATATAAAAAAATAATTAAACTAATTATCCAGAATTTAATAATAACACTGCATTTTCGATAAGAAAAACTTATTATTTTTTATCTTTAAATTAATAATAACAATACCTTTAACCGTAGAAGTTTTCCAATTATTTTTGTTTTAACTTAAACTGAATGCTAAATATAAAAAAAAAATAAAATTTTTAATTTTTAATTAGATTGTTACGCTAGAACATGAAAATCCATCGAATTCAAAAAAAACAAAAATGGGGTTAGATGAATTTCAATGAAGAAAATGAAACAAATTTTCCATATAAAGAATGAAAAATAAAAGATTGGCATTTATTAAAAGCAATCATGACGATAAAAACAAAAAAAAAATTAAATATCCATGTATCACGAAACACTGGCACAATACACACAATTCAACTATTTCTTTAGATTACATATAAATTATGCAATAATTTAATTACATACAAAGTTATTAGCTATCAAAATACAATGCACACGGAATGTTATTTTCTTTTATTTTTTGAAACATTTTTCCAGTTATGAGGAAGTGCGAATTATTTAAATTCCATAAAGAAAATAATTAGAAAATCAATACTTAATTGATCATAAATAGAAATTCAATCAGGTCAAATCAAATATTCGCGTTTTGTTTTTGTTTTCTATGTTTTTTTGAGAAGCACATTGATTGAAAGTACATTAATTTAACATAACATGACGTTTTAATTTCATGTAATTGAGCTCATTTTAATGGGAAAAATATATGAAAATATTGTGATTATTATTTAGTTGTTATTGTTTTGGTTTTAAAATTGATTGTTGAATTGTAAAAATACTGCAACAATTTGCTTTACGCCCACATGTAAAGTTATGCTTTTATTATAAGTATTACCAATGGAACACGCCTCTGAACAAATTTAAATGTAATTTATAACGTATAAATCAATATGCTTTAATTTAATGCAAATAATAACGCCAAAATGAAAAATAAATAAAAATAATTTTACATTTCTAGCGTTTGTAAAACAATTAAATTCACGAAAGAATAATTTCTTATTTCTTTGGTTTTATGTAGTGTTACAAATGCATGGCATCCATTTTAATTTGCTTCAATTGCATGTAATATATTCTATTTTATAAATTGAATTCTAATGAAAATTCTTAAATCACTATGAATTAAGAGTTCTCTTTTCATAAATGTTTTTGTATAGTCTGATTACTCTATTTTATGTTTGTCCCCAAAAATTTGTATAACAGAAAAACTTAATTTTGAATTTCATGAATATTAATTGAATGTTTTTCATTTTAATTCAAAATAAAAAATATAAAAAATTTAGGTTGTCGTCAATGCGTTGGTTCAAGCGATACCGTCCATCTTTAATGTGCTTTTAGTTTGTTTGATATTTTGGCTTATTTTTGCAATCATGGGTGTACAATTATTCGCTGGAAAATATTATAAGGTAATTATGATCATATGCAATTTGAATACCTTGAATGTTAATAATTAATAATTGAATTGTTTTATATTTTAGTGTGTAAATGCGAATAAGACGACACTTAGCCACGAAATAATACCAGATCGTAACGCTTGTATAGCAGAAAATTACACATGGGAAAATTCACCGATGAATTTTGATCATGTGGGTCGTGCATATTTGTGCCTATTTCAAGTAGCCACATTTAAGGGTTGGATTCAAATTATGAACGATGCAATCGATTCACGAGAGGTATTATCTATAGCAACTGTACAATTTAATTTTATTGATAATCAATCACTAACAATGGCTTTATCTATCATTTCATTTTAGCTGGATAAGCAACCAATTCGTGAAACTAACATTTACATGTATTTGTACTTTGTATTTTTCATTATATTTGGATCATTCTTCACATTGAACCTGTTTATCGGAGTTATCATCGATAATTTTAATGAGCAAAAGAAAAAAGCTGGCGGTTCACTGGAAATGTTTATGACAGAGGATCAAAAGAAATATTATAATGCTATGAAGAAAATGGGTTCGAAGAAACCATTAAAAGCTATACCAAGACCAAGAGTAAGTACCAGTTTAACGATTATCGTTTGATTGATTGATATTCAAAGTTAATGAACATTTGATTGATAAATTTTTCTTTTTTTTTATCTTGTAGTGGCGTCCTCAAGCAATCGTATTTGAAATAGTTACCGATAAAAAATTCGATATGATCATTATGTTGTTTATCGGTTTTAATATGTTGACAATGACTCTAGATCACTATAAACAATCAGAAACATTTAGCAATGTCCTAGATTATCTAAATATGATATTTATTGCTATATTCTCAAGTGAATGTCTAATGAAAATATTTGCTTTAAGATATCATTACTTCGTTGAGCCATGGAATTTATTTGATTTCGTTGTCGTAATGTTTTCAATACTCAGTAAGTTAAAAATGATATTGATTGGGATGCTGGTAAATCATCAAATTTATTTATTGATTTTTATTTTGTAGGTCTTGTGCTCAGTGATTTAATAGAAAAATATTTTGTATCACCGACGTTATTGCGTGTTGTACGTGTCGCTAAAGTGGGACGTGTATTACGTTTGGTGAAAGGTGCTAAAGGTATTCGTACATTGCTATTCGCCTTAGCTATGTCATTACCAGCATTGTTCAATATTTGCCTACTACTGTTTCTCATCATGTTCATTTTTGCAATATTCGGAATGTCATTTTTTATGCATGTTAAGGATAAAAGTGGACTTGATGATGTCTACAATTTCAAGACATTTACGCAGAGCATGATTCTATTGTTCCAAGTAAGTTGAATTGGAATTATGAAACTAACGATTGTTTATTAATGGTTTAACCCTTTCATTTTTAGATGTCTACCTCAGCGGGATGGGATGGAGTATTAGATGGTATTATAAATGAGGAAGACTGTTTACCACCAGACAATGATCAAGGGTATCCGGGTAATTGTGGTTCAACTACAATCGGTATTACGTATCTGTTGTCATACCTTGTGATTAGCTTTTTAATTGTGATCAACATGTACATTGCTGTTATTTTGGAAAATTATTCGCAAGCAACCGAAGATGTACAAGAAGGTTTGACCGACGATGATTATGATATGTATTATGAAATATGGCAACAATTTGATCCCGAGGGTACCCAATATATTCGCTATGATCAATTGTCGGAATTTTTAGATGTACTGGAACCCCCGTTACAAATCCATAAGCCAAACAAATATAAAATTATTTCAATGGATATACCGATTTGTCGCGGAGATTTAATGTTTTGTGTAGATATTCTGGATGCGTTGACGAAAGACTTTTTTGCAAGAAAAGGCAATCCAATTGAAGAAACTGGTGAACTCGGTGAGGTGGCAGCCCGTCCTGAAGAGGAGGGCTACGAGCCAGTATCATCGACATTATGGCGACAACGGGAAGAATATTGTGCCCGTTTAATACAGCACGCATGGCGTAAACATAAAATGCATCGTGAAGATGGCCATGAGGGTACCACCGGTAATGAGGACACCGATGGTGATGATTTAGATGATGGTGGCCATGATAGTGGCGGTGATAGTGATGGTAATGCAGTTAAAGATAAGGACTCATGTGATAGCGGTAGCAAAGGTAGCGGTGGTCGTCAGACTGCTGTTTTAGTTGAATGTGATGGTTTTGCAACTAAGAATGGACATCGTGTTGTGATCCATTCACGTTCATCTAGTATAACATCACGTACGGCGGATGTCTGAGCCAGGCCTCGCCCCCCTCTATCTGAAGACGCACGACAGAAATAAATGAACATAATAACCAACAAATTATGAATTCACATCAACTAACATCTAGAATTCATCAAGAGAATATTTTTGAAGAAAACTAAACTATAACTAAAAACATCTATGATTTCTCCAAAATTTTGTTTTCGTAAAAGACAAGAAGAAGTGACCAAACAAAATAAAGTACATAATTAAATTTCTTTTTAAAACGTAACAAAATAATAATGAAAGCCACTTAAATATGGTAAACGGAATTAATCTTCTCAACAAAAGACAACCTTAAGTAGAACTAAATAATATTCCAATTTAAATTACAATACAAATCAATTGGAATTATCAACAATAAAATGTAGTTGAAATATGAATATTTTCTAAACAACACATAACACGAGAGAAATTTCCAAATAACATGAAAAAAGTAAATAAATTAATTAGAAGAATGTTGACTGCCATAAGTATTAAGAAAAACTAATAAGAACAAAATAATAGAAAATTATAAAAACGTGAAAAGAAAAAAATTGCTAAAATATATTGATGGTGTTTGTTAAGAACTTGAACATTAAAGAACAATCGAGTATAAAGAAATGAAAAAAAAAATAAAATAAGAAATGATATTTGCATAAAGTGAAAAATGAAAAACAAATGAAATGATTTTGTTTAAGAGGTGATATTGATTTGATTTTGAATCAGAGTACTACAAAGTATCGTATATGAAGAGTGTTACAGTCAGATGATTGGAAGATCAATAACAACCAAAGGATTTAATGGACAGTGAGTTTAGCGTGTTGGAATCGTCAAACAAATGGGATACATGGAACAATCATCATTATGTGACCTAGTGAGTACTAAATAATATGTTATCAATGGTGATGGGAATATATGTATGACTAACTTAGTAAAACAAAAAATACCCCCCCACAACATATGGTTTAACATTAATCAGCGAAACAATTTCTCATTATTAAAAATTTTATTAAAAAGTTACAAACAAATAAAAAAAAGTAAAACTTAAATGAAATGAATTATATGAATTGATGGAAATGAATTACAACAAATATTTCAATGTTTAAATGAATCCAAATACGTTTTAAATGAATAAAAGACAAAAAATATTCAAATGAATAATTGAATATTTTTAATTATTTCACAAAAATGCATAAATTAGTAAATATTGAAATTAGAAAAAATAAAAATAAAAATGATAAACGAATTAATACCAAAATTTTTAAAAGAAATCCTTTTGACTAAGCATTTTTTAGATAAGATTGTATGCTTTTTAAGAACATAAAAATAATTAATGGAATAAAACTAATAATTAATGATTCGCTTTAAATATCACCGGGCAAATTTTAAATAAAAAAAAAGTAAAAACATGAAAACCAAAGTAAAATAGCTAAATTGACTCGATTAGGCAAAATAAATACCAAAAAAAAGAAAAATAAACTAAAAAAACTCATGAAATGGAATCAAATTAATGTGGATACATTGAATAATAAATGGTACAGCATTGTAGCATAAAAAATTTTTGCGTAATACTCTATGGCTTTTTATAATGCACACATTCTATTTTACGTTATTTCTGAATGGTTGGATCCAGGAATGAGTAAACAACAGAGAATAAACAACAAATTTTTTGTGTTCCGTTACCACCAATATATAAATCAAACTGAAATTTGAATGGAAAAAACTTGAATGATTAATCAGAGAATCACTCAATATAAAAGTTAAATTGCTAAATACATTTTAATTTGTTTCTTTTAAATTTCTAAATGAGATGAAACAAATTTTTTTAATTTTTTCTTAATAATCTTCCTTTTTTCATTATGTACGACTACTTCTTGCATAAATAATATGTTCTGCGTGCATCATTTTGGGTAAGATAAAAGAAAAATTCATCATTTCTTTTTCATATTAACGGATTTTTTATATGAATTTTTGTCTAACAAATGAAAATTTGTATGAGAAATAAAGAAAATTGAAAGAGATAATTGAAAAATTCTTTATACCCAAATTTAAAATCGGATAACTACTAATTAAAATCATGTAATTGTGTATATTTGCTAATTAAATATAAATTAATGTGTAATATGCTAAAGTGAAAATTCAATTGTTTTCCCCAAGATACAAAATATCATGAAATATATTGGAAGCATATAAAGCACATTAACAAATGACAGCAAAAATTGCGTTTAAATGTTATTCATCTTAATTAAAGCGCACCACAAGTAAATATACTAAACGACTATCAAGAATATTAAATGATAAATAACAAATTCTTAATATTCAAATGGCGTGTTACATGATTTTTAGGGGGTGGGCGAGATATTTGTTAACAAATAAATAAGAATAAAAAAAAAGAAAACTCTATGAAATTAAATAATAAATAATAATTTTTAAAAGAAATAAAAATTCTTATAAATATGATAATTATATGGAATAATAAGTAAAAAATGAAAAAAAAAAAATAAAAATAAAATTACCATAAAAAATATTTGCTTAGATATTTACCATTTAAAACCATAAAGAAAATAAGAAAAATAAGAATAACAATTGAAAATATAGAATTAAAATAAAATAAAATTAACGGTGATAATTAGATCATCCGATAATTCAAACTATGAATATAGCTGATAATATGAGAATTATGTGTCTTTTCTATATGCGTATTTATTTAACAAAAAGTAAAAGAAAAAACAATTTATAATGATCATATTGTACAACCGTTATAGGCAAATAATTGAATAATTAAAATAAAATAGAAAAAAAAGAAAAAAAAAAACAAAACTATAATGAAACAAATATAAACATACAAGTCCAAGTGTTCATTACCAAGAAATGATTTAAATAAAATTATAGAAAAATTTCATTCCATTCAAATTAAATATGACATGTGTATTATAACTAATATAAGACACATAAACCACACAGTAATAAGTAAATTGATCCAGATTCTGTATTGTGGCCAGATCACTTCTGTGCCAAGACACAGAATTCATAAGATCACCAAGTGATAGATTCGTTTAGATAAACAATAAAAAACTTAAAATCAATTCTCATTTTCCTATGAACCATAACTAAAAACCAAATTTCTATAATACGATTCACATCAAAACTACATAAGAAACAATAATTCGTACAGTTTGAATTTATTAGATGATGAGAAGAAGAGAGCTTTTCAGAAATTTTATGCGCTTTTTCCTTTAATTTGTTTTTTTCCATAATCTGATTAACCAAACAAATAAATCAATTTTTATGATCTCAAAAGTCCATAAAATTAGTAACTTAATAAATAAAACTACCAATTCGCTTATTCTTCTCAATTAATATCTATCAAAAAAAAAAAGCAAAGAATAAAAAAAATGAAAATAATTAAAGATTTATACATTGAAACTAATCGTCATTTTAGAGATATACATTTCTAGAGATCACTTCGAATTTGTCTATATAAATACGTGAATTATATAACTAACTTTCAACCAAAAATAAGGAAAAACACTCACACTCACACAATTTATTAACTTAAAAATAAAAATCATGGTAAAATGATTTACAAGTCCACAAGTGGTGTAGTGTACTGCATTAAAAACTAATCTAATATACATAAAATATAAATAGTTTAACTAATAAGCTAACAACTAGGGAAATTTAAATCAAATACACTTTTTTGCATAACTAAGTAAAACGGTTCTTCTTTAATTTCAATTCAATTGATCATTACTTTTCATTTAATTTTGATTTTCAATTCATTTCTAATTGATAAAATGAATGAATTTTATTTTAAGTAAATGAAATTAAAGTAATTCTAATTGAGGTGTGACGTCAAAAGATATATTTTACATTATTAATCACACCACAGAATTTTTTCTAAATATTTATTGAATAAGAACATACTAAAAAAATTGTAAATATAATGAAAACTCTAATAAGAATGCATAATGAAAATAAAAAATAAATTTAAAATCACACATGAAATACTTTAACTTAAAAATTATGAGAGAAAAAAAAAAAAACAAACAAAGTAATGATTATTACGATATAGGAAACCAGTACTTTAATTGATAAGGAATAAAATTTTGTGCATCGAATAGAAAGCTATTAAGAAAATTAAAACCAAAACAAAAAAAAACAAAAGAAAATTAAGAAATCCATTATATTATATGAATATTAATTATTTAATATTAAAAATGAAATACTAAATGATTAAATGCACGCAATTGAGTGAAAATGGTATGAATAAAATGGCATGAAAATTGTGTAAAAATTTAATGATTTTCAACCATGAGAAAACCCATTTGATAAGTTGAATATATTTAGATATTAGAAATTTCTATAGATAAAAGAATGGTATTTAAATTACATTTATGATAATTATATTAATTCAATTTTGTGAATATTGCGATTATTTACATAATGAAAATGAAACAAATGAATAATAATAAAATTAAATTATACTCAAAGTATATTTTATTTAAAATTGAGTTTAATTGATATAAGTATGAGACGATAAAGAGCCATTTTCATAATATTTATTGAAGCAAAAGTACCATGTAATTTATGTATTATGAAATGAAATATACTTTGATTTTTGTTCTAGTCAATAAATTTAAGAATAAACGTTATTAATTTTTCAATCAAAAATTTAATATTAAATGCAATGATTATTTTGATTTCTTTAAAATAATTAGAAGAAAAAATGAAGTCAAAAATAATTGTTTTTGATAAATTTTGATATTTGTATGGAATAGAATTATATTTGCAACCAAGGATACAATTTAAATTGAAACTACTGTATAGCGATATTCGAATATTTTCACTGGCATTTCTAGATAAATATGATGATAACAGTTAGTTATGTTGTACTTCATTATTTATTTAATAAAAAAAAAAGACTTCGTTACTGGTTTTTTGTAGTATTCAATTGCTAAATATATTTTCTTGTATAGATAGTTTGTGTCATTTTTACATAATAAAAATAATGAAGAAATGAGTGAATAAAATAAACGAATCTTAGATTTTCATGTTTTCCAATAAATTGAATACATTTGGAAAACGCTCTTAACATATAGCAAATGATAGAGAAAAAACGTAAATTAATTAAATGCGATTTATGAAAATTTAACTTCTAAATGTAATTTTATTTAGTATTTTCATGGGTACATATAGGAATTAAACAAAAAAAAAAAAGAAAGAAAATAACAAAAGAAAACGGTTCATTGCAACATACTAATCGAGTTATGTATAAATAGTTTTTCTTTACTTCCCCATTAAGAAAATCTATTTATGTGGTAGCCACTGTGTACTTAAAGGAATAATTCTTTATCCTATCCCCCTCCTAACGAATTTTAATTGATTAAGTTAACTGTTTTGATTCAAGATTTGTTGTATTTAAAGTAACTTATTTAATCTATAATTATGTCCACCTGTTTTGGCTCTCTTTAATAACCAATCAACAAATCGAATATTAACCAAATCGTTTTAATGTGATCAAATAAATATAACAAAATCAATAGAAAAAATTTTTTTGTATAATGAATTAAGATGAAAAAATTTACTTTTACCGAACTAAAAAATAAATAAATAAATAAATGAATTACAATTAACTAAGTAATATAATTATCCTCTATAAGAAGCACAAAGCATTGTTGAATATTTCACATTAATTATGTTAATTTCATTATTATTATTAATTATGTTATGATACAAGTTCAAAAAAAAATAAGAGAATAACTATGATATTGAAGCACAAATAAAAAGAAAACTAATGAATAATAACTATCAATAGCATAATTCCTATTCATGTTATCAATTTAATATCTCGTTCAAATATGAACAGTTTTGTTTAAATAATTTTTAATAGAAGATAAATCAATATTCACTTGAATTTACTATCCCACATACATAAATTGTTAATGATTCATTTCTTTGATACACTTAAGGAATTTAATGAAATACTCATAATGAGAATTTCTCACTATCAAGTCCACTTGTTAAATAATTTTTAATTAAAAATTTCTCGAATTTCTTAGTTACGTTTGTTACGTTCTTTAAACATCGACATTATCAACAAATTAAACTAAATTGTTGACAATAAAGTGTGATTTTTATATTTTAAAAATGAATTAATTCCTTAATTTTTATCACCACAAAAATTCAGTGAGAATAATGTCCGTTGGTATTTGGATCAATCATGAGAATTAATTTCGAAATTTATCATTAAACTTCCCCAAATTGATGCCAAAATGGTACCAATTCAAATTAATATAAATTTCTTATTCAATTGTACCCCATTTACCATCATATGATTGATTGATAATCTTTAATAAACATTTTAAGTGACTTATGGCTAGATACACTTTCACTTTCAATTTCAAATTCACATTTAAATTAGATAACATAAGAATTGCATTACAAATTATAAGGAAACATAATTTAATTGCCATAATTCAACTGTAATAAAGTGAACGCTAACATTTTTTGTAATTTGTCGTTTGGATCTAAGATTGATACATAAGCAAATAGTAAATATTAGGATAACATTTAAATGAAAATGTCCGTTTATAGAATTGATATTCTACACAATTATTTTTTATTGTAGTAACGTTGTAATAAAATTGATACACGAACGTCCCATTTGAAGGTAACACTCACAGGTGAATCGAAATAAGAGATTTTTTTTTGTTTTCTGTTTTTTTCAAATATTTCTGAATGATTGATCTTAAGACATATCAAGAAGTTGAAAATATTAATTATTTATTAGAATTGCTTTCGATATTCATTCCATATTTGAATTGAATTTTCATTCGTTTCATTCTGAATCACTCAGCTATGCTATGCTCTAAGACAATCCTTAAATGTTTCCCAGTTTTTAATGATTTTTTTCCTCAGTCAAATAATTGATTTTGTTAAATGTGAACTTATTGAAGTTACTTCTTAATCACCCTTAATTGATGAAAATATTAAATGTCGTAGTTGCTAATGAATAATATTAAATAAAAATGCCATTTTATGACTTAACTAGCTGTTAAATTGCCGTCTGTCTTTTTATAATGATCGTTACACTGTAAGCGTATTTAGAACTCATAAGGAAAAAAAAATGTAAAATTAATCTCTGAAATCTATAATATTAAAGAAATCTAATAAGCAGCTCCTATAATCAAGAAAATTTTTACTGAAAGTGTATCTTCCCAAATTGAATAAAAATGATTATTGTTGATTCGATATAAATCCAATGAAATTGTTCTCACATTAACACCATCTCTCAATTTCCATTCTAACAAAATTAATAAGAATCTGTATAAAATGTATTACTAATAAGATATGCTAAGCGCAATAATTACATAAAACATTTTTATGCTAAACAAATGGTTCATAAATAGTATGCATTTTCATAAATTTTATTATTAAATTCTGTTTGAATTTTGTCAAATAATTAAGAAATAAAAGGATTAATAACAAAGTTGAATTGCATTCAATTTTGCAAGATGAAAGCTTTATTTCTTCGTGTAATCAAGAAGCAAAATGAACTATAAATCTAAACTAATTGATATTCGTCACTTAATAATTGTCACTACTGTCAGCAATACTATTGAGTCTATTAAGAAACCATTAATTGATTTAACTGATGCGAATTCATCGTAATGTCGATGAGTTATAGACGCGCGCTTATCATTTCATTGAAATTCGTTTTAATGAAATCTCTACAATCTGAAACCATTGGCAATTTGAAATAACTGAGTAATCAACCGATGAAAATCTTTTTCTTTTGCACATCATTCATTACAAACAAAATCCTTAGCTGATTAAATTAATAAATGATATTCGTTTTTAAATGAAAATCGCCCAATACGATATATTCCATTTTCCAAAATCCAATGCGAACAATTTACATTGTAAATCGAATGAGAAAATAAGTATTTGCTCGCTATAGAAATCAATAGGGAATTAAACAAAATGATTCATATAATGATACATTAATTTCTAAACTGGCGCCACAAAAATCAAGTGAATTAAGTAGATAAAATTAGATGAAAAATACCAGATGAATAAAAAGCTACCCTTAACATAGAATAGAAGAATTATATGACTAAATGTAAACTAAATTTATTAATGATAATATGAGAATAATCTTAAATCGCTGCTTGTATATTTTTTATTGAATAAAATGAAACATAAAAATGGTGAATAAGAAATTTAAAACAGATACACACACACACAGATTAAGACAAAACAAACAAAAAGAATACCCATTAATGAAAATAATAATGAATTATAAATAATAAATCGAAGAATTACCAAAATTATTATATGGAAATGAAATATCGTCTTTAGAAAAATAAAACTAACAAGTAATTTCTTAAATTTTTGACGGTGGTGAAATTATTTAAAAAAAAAAAACTTTTTATTTTAATGAAAACAAGAAAAAAGTAAAATTATTATTAATAATAAAAGTACTTTAATATTTAAATAAAAATAATAAAGAGATAAAGAAAACCAAAAAAAAAAAATAAACAAAAAAAAAATTAAAAAAAATAAACAAAAGATATTAAGAAAAATTGTTGAAGTTTGTACAAAATAAAATGAAATTAAATATAAAATATAGAACTTGACTGCTTTAACATTTTGTGTGTCATTTCATGTAACATTAACTAAATACTTTATACTAATGATTCAATTATATTTCAGAGGAATTATGGTTTTGGTATATGTAGTTTATTGTACGATTTTAGTTGTGATTTTATGTTAATTGTTATGAATTGAATTATATTTTATTAAATCTAATGTAGGTTTAGTATCTTAATTAAGATAGGTTCATTAGTAACACCAGATGAATTCAATATCTTGGACACAATGTTGGAGAATGTCATTGATTAACAAGCCATGTTGGTTTTGTTTGAATATCTGAATGGATTATTGGTAGAAAGTGGAATAATTTGATATCACTGGATACTACTTTGTGACTAATGACTCTTCTACAGTCATTTATTTACCTGTAAGTATATGTACTGTCTCTCTAGTGTATATTAATTGAAAAATATTTCTTTAACGTCTATTTTAGGATTCAGTTAATGTGAATGCTGCTTTGGTTATTAAGAAACTTTTCTGTTTGATGTTATGGCATTGGCAAACGACTGAATTACTACGAATTAAGCTATAGGCGGATTGTTTGAATCAAATATTATGGGTATTACGAAGAAGCGAGTGCTGATCTTGATTAATTCTTGCTGGTGGTAATCAATGTGATGTACAAATATGATTTTAAATATGTAAATAACATATCATATTTTAATTATTATGTACAAGTGCACTTATAGAAATAAAATAAATGATGTTTTAATTATTAATTTCATAAGAATGTATGGTTTTGCTCATGAATTACATAATTTTTTAAATTAGCCTAGACACAAAGCTGAGCTGCATAGAATGTAGCGCCATCTAGTGGCAATTGCTCGAACTAAAAAAGTGAAACTTTTGAAAAAAAATTAAAGTTTGAAAAACTCTTCTTCTTCTTCTCTTATATGACGTCACAGAAGAACAGGACACTTACCTCCTGCAGTTATGCTTGCCTGTTCCAATTCAGCCAGTTTAGTCGAAATTTTCTTTGAAACTAAAAATTTTTAAAATTTTTCCTTGGATTTGGAACAGGCGAACATAAAAACAGGAGGCAATTTTTCACCCGGTAGAAATGAAATTTTTAATTTCAAAATTTTTTGAAAATTTCTTAACAACCGAGAAATTGAAATTTTTTCCTTGGATTTGGAACATAAGAACAGGAAGCAAATGTAATCCTAGAACAATTGAACTTTTCAAAGTTTATTTTGAAAGTGAAAATTGAAAAACTAAAAAATCCAAAAGTTTCAAATTTGTTGTTGCAATCTCTTGATACATCCATTTGCATTGGTGTTAAATTGTTATAGGAATCCTTGTTATGATTTTTTGTGAAAATGCAATTCATAAAGGAAATTACCACCATCTATGTTTTATGTTACTCATCAAATCATTTAATAATTGTTATATATTAAATCTACAATTACAATTGTCATAATACTAATTTAATTACAAATAGATTCTACTTATTTAGAAATCATATATTATTTACTATTTTATTATAATCATGTAGGTATGCTACAACATAAATATTATATTATGTATGTAAATATCTTAGCACACATGTACTGTTTTTTTTTTATTTAATTTTATATAATGATTGTTTAATAGAACCATGAATATGTTCTAAATATTATTAAATGTTTTATATTTTTTTTGTTTATAAAAAAGAAAATCAAGTGAAAGAGAGTAAATGAAACGTTAATAATATAAGTATCATTATGCCAACATCAATCACTTGGTTAAACATAATTCACTAAATATCCCAATATATTAATAATCAATAATCTTAATACTTTGTTACGATCAAAGAACTAAGACCAATAAAACAATACATAATAAACAATTAAATCATCAATTAAAATTAATCAAAAACGAAAACAATTTCATAAAGTGTTTTTCATCAAATAAAATTTACATAATTCACAATGCAATAATTTCAATATTTGATTTATCATCAGCATTTAAACGGAAAACCGATTGTTTACCTCGTCTGAGCATCAATTAAAACAATCAATAATTTAATGAACAATTAGTAAGCATTTTATAATTTCAATATTTTTGGTTAAATTTAATGCCATTTAAGTTAATCTGTTTAACTAGTTGCTGGTATGTATCTGTTATCAATGATATGTGAAATTAACAATTTTTAATTTTTTTTTTTGTTTCAAATTTTATATGCAGCTCAATGGCAGTTTAATTATTATCAAACATTTATAGATTAAAGTTACTTGTTTTATTATTTTTATCTGATTTTCTATTCATTTTGTTTATATCAAAATCTATTAATAAAGAATTTTTATTGAAATTGGTTGAGTTTTCATATAGAATATTATCGTCGTTTCAATGTCATTTAAAAAGTTTTCAGTTTAATACGGTTCTTATGTAATAAGTTGGTCATAATAATTACCATTGTCTTTTATTATCCAGTTAAAAACAGAATTACTGTCTCTTTACCACCGCTTTTAAAAAAAAACAAAATGATAGAAACGAAGAGAAAAATTCGATTGTATTATCAGTTTGTTGCATATCCATTTATGGAATAAACGTTTAGCTTAAAAATCAAATAACTATAGAAATTGGTTTTCAACATTATTTTGATGTGTATCGATATGTGTTTTGGGATCATTAATAGTTTTCTTTTCTATAAATTGATATCTGATTGATAAATTGATTAAATCTTGGTTCAGCAATTCATCATAATCCACAATTCATAAAATTACTCCCGTAAAATAGCACTATATTTTCATAATCTAATGATATGGAGGCGTAACGTTTTTCTTTTTTTTAAATATTTCATGATTACACCTCACTTGGAATTTACTAATAAAATTCTAATCGTAATTAGCTCATTAATATATCGTTTACAATTAATATAATATGACCCTCCATCGATTTCAATCGTCAGTATACAAAAAGAAAACAAGTTACATTGGTTACGATTAATATATGTTTGGTACTAAATATTCATTCATTCTTTTGCCATCGATCATTTAAAATTCTATTCATTAAGTCTCACATCGTTTGTGATTTCTATTCAGCAAATATCTAATATTCTTTATAGTAAAGCGCATAATATGTATATGATTAGTAATTATTTGTGAATACAAATGTTTTGTTTTTGAAACAAAATTCTTTTTCATTTGATTTTTCATTTGATAAAAATGCCATTTTTTAAATAAATACAGTTACATCATACGTAACTAGTAAATACAATGATTGAATTCTTTTAAGTATTTTTCATCTCTATCTTCTCTAATTAATAGTACAAATTACTTATAATATATATTCGTTGGCATATAAGTATTCAGATATAAATAACAATTATATAATGCTAACTGGTATATTTCTATAATAAAGCATTTGAAACAAAAGATTATGCTTTCGATGATATATCGTTATGTTCCTTGCCGTTGCCATATTGTTTGCCATTTGATATGCCATCACTACTTGAATCCTCTAAACTTGCGTCCAATTCCTGTTCATTTTCCGTTATTACCGTCACTAATTCTTCCACCGCCTTATTTAAGTCATCTAAAATAGAACAATAAATTATAATTAAATTTGTTTAATACAAAACCAAACGACAATTAAAATTTTCAAACCAAAAAACTAAAAGGATTAATTAAATAGAAAAATTCACCTTTACTTTCGTCCTGTATGAGATTCAAAAGAATTTTAGTTTTTTCGCGTTTCATGAAGCAGTTAGCATACAAATAAGAGAATATCCCATGGATTAATTAAAGTCACAATATTTAAAAATTATTCAGAGCTTTATAACAATTAAAAACTAAACGGTTAACTGGAATTAATTGGAATTTAGATAAGGATGAAATTGGTTTTGGTTACTTCTTATAGTGCATTACTGATTATGTGCGGGATTTACATGCAACACATAAAACGATTACACATTTTTCAACAATACAGTAATTTACTAATTATTATTTACCGGCCATGTGTAATAGACTAGAATGCGGTGGAGGTGGTGGACGATTATCATTATGTGCATTAATTCCATCACCAGTTAATAAACCACCTCCACCACCGTTTGCACCCAATTGAATTACATTATTTTTACTAGACGATCCATTTATAGCAGAATTACCATCTAAATTTACAGAACAAAATTATCATCTTATCGTTTTCTTAAATGTGATTCACTAAATTTCATTGAATTTTTAGTCACAAAAGTGTATCACCAATTGACGTGTTTTATGAATGCCATTCATTCATTCCTATGATTACTTACTTGCTTGCTGTTCAAAGTGTCCATTATGTTGAATCCGGGCTGGTGATTCAGTATTCAATTGTGATGCTGTTACAGCCCTTGTTTGTAACGTTGAAGCACGAACTGCATTTGGTTCATCGAGCAATTGTCGTAACCGTTGAAGTTGTGCCTCCAATTGACGATTATGATCTTCAAGGATTTGCATTCGTGTCTCTAATCGACCTTTATGCTGACGCAATAGTTTAGCTTCAGCAATCATATCCTACAAATAAATTAGATTTTAATTGTCACTTCTGACCAACATTAAAAGTCATTTGAATATTTCATTACTTGTCCTTGGCCAGGGCCAGCCAATTCATTACTATTGCCTTTACCATCATCTGGTGTTGATGTCGGTGTCTGTTTTGCCAATAACATTTCATATTCCGCTTGGAGTGAAGCATTCTCTTCTTCTAACGCTTGAATTAGTACTTTAAACTCTTCACGTTCCTCAGCATCAAGTGCTGTCATTACTTGAACCGGTGATTTTGGTGCTGAATTTGGTAACGATTGACAATACTGGGCAATCAACTGGTGTTCATCATCACTATCTGGTGTTGAATTCGTTTTACTGCCATATTCAACTTGTGCCAAACGTGATGCATACATTTCTAACCGTGAATGCATATCATTTTGTAATGTATGGGTCGTATGCTGTGGACTAGGCGCTGGACTTTCAAGTGCATCACCCTCTAATACACTTTGGACTGGCAGATAACCAACTCTTGGATGCTTTTTAAAGTATTTACGACTCTTGAATTTATTCTTTAATGCTCGAGTGAAATCACGAACATCTTCCGTTGATGTTGTCTAACAAAATAGAAAGAAATAAAAAATTTTAAATTATTTCAACTTGTCATAATCAATATATTCAAATACTAACCGTTGTACAGTACTCATGCATTGGATGACTTAATTTATGATTCTTAGCATTACGTCCAAAGAAAAAGCACTTCTGGCACATATCGAAATTAAAGCATTTCAAGCATCTGTATCTGAAACCAACAATCGGATATTCTTTGCAAATATTGCATTTTGCCTGTAAATACACAATGAATTGATACGTTCAATTAATCATAATCAAATGTTCATCTAAATTCAAAATGGTATGTAACGTATAACCCATAGGGTATTTGAATAAATCAATAAAAGATCTTTTGCGGTATATTACCTGATGTTTGGCTTGTTCAGCAGCAGCCAATCGATGTAAAACCGGTAACCAAACTAAACTTTGCGGTTCATGTTGTAACCAACCGAGAAAATGTTGTGCCTCAATTGTGATGTCTTGTGTTAAATCATTTTGATTGTTTTGCGTAATACCAGCCCGTTCCAAACAAGAACGTACCGATGGTTCAATATTTGAACCACCAAATGCAGCCACCTCGCCCAATTGGCGTGGCACTTGAATACAATCGTGCAATAACAAACCCAACTTTCTTTGGTCTACTTTACGTTCAGGATCCGCAATCAAACGGAACAAATACCGATATTTTTCTTCTAAGTGGCCGCGACACAATAATATTAAGCCAACTTTAAAGCTTAGCACACGTATATGTCCGGTACGCTGTGAATCATATACATTCAATATCCAGTTGATGGCTAAATCCAACATTAATGGTAAATCAATTTGATCAATGGTCACATATAATGAATGTAAAACGGTGGTCATATCAGGAATGTCAATTAATTTATCGTTTTGTGCTCGTAAACCATGACGATCAAATGAATCAATAGCGGTTGCCATTTGGATCCGATCAAATGCTACAAAGAGAGAATCGAGTGTGTTAATAATTTTATTTATTTGTTTGTTCTTTTCATCACTAATTAATTGATTTAACTAATATTCTCTAACTTTATGTGGGTGTAAAGTTAAATGGTGTAATTCAATTATTTTATGCGATACTAACCAAGTCGTTTTTGTACAGCACGTAATTTCAATGCAGTACGATAGGCCGAGAAACGTACTTCATTGAATTCAGCTAATGATTTCATTAGTTCAATCATATCTGGATGGTCCCAGTGTGTTGTTTCACGTTCATGACTAAAATGAATCAGACAATTAGTTCAATCTAGTGAATTGGATTCATCATTTCCAAGTGATAAAATACTAACTCTATGTAGTAAGGCACATTAGCTGGTGTTGTGGCTCGTTCCCATGGCGGTTTAACGCTAGCACCTAAATTTGGTAATGGGCCAATTGTGCCATTATTTGATAGATTTCTAGTTTCATCATTAGTGGTGACATCTTTATTGGCACCCTGTTTTATCAAATACTTTTCACGTTCTTCGATTGCAATTTGAACCAATTTCATTCTACACAGATAAAATAAAAATCAAGAAATGATCATTAAATAAATTGAAACGAATGACAGCATTGCTAATCAATGGCATACCTTGTATTTAAATCTTCCAATTTGGCAAGACTTTGGTTCGTCACCTGAACATGATTTGCTGTAAAGAAACATTGCTGTTCATTACAATCCTCTAACAGTGCACCAGCTGTTGTCATTTTATCTCTTAATCGCTGCAACTGTTGCATTTGATCAGTGGCATCTGATGGACTTGATGGTGGTGACCATGATTTTACAGTTTGTTCCGCTGATGATAATCGTGACTGTAAATCTTCAAGTGTTTTTTGGAATTGACGCATTTTCTATAAAAAATAAAAATTGAAAGTAAATCGATTATTAAATGTTTAATTATCTGTGACATCAATACTAAGTGATCACTGAACCAATTTCATTTCTTTCTTTACAAAACCAATTAATCAATTCAATACGCAATGGTCTATTAAATTAACGAATAAAAATGTAGGTGTAGTTAAAATTAAATAGCAATTGATTTAAATTATGATTTTCTCATCTTTAATGTTTTACAAAACGAGAAGAATAAACCAATGATGACATAAAGGAAATGCACAGCTTAAAACATTAATACTTAATTGGCAATCATCCGGTAGTTGATCTTTTTTCAATGTAATCGAATATACGAACAAATAAAAATTCGATTGTTTGAAAATTCAGTTAAAATTCATATTGATTCAAATAATAATTCTCTGAATGAATCGCGACATGATGTTCGTTTTTACAATTCTACAGTAAATTCTTGTTCCCATTGCCACTCCTCATAAATTCAAAATTAAATTGAATGCAATTCCAATGAACCAAACTATTCAATGACTATTATAACGATTAAATTTCATTTTTAATGGTTCAAAATTTAAAATTTTATTCAACCGAATATCATTTATTGGAATATTTTAAACAATAAAACTATGCCATTTACTAAACGTACCATTTGGAACAAATAATTTTGTAAAATTTTGGAAAATATTTTCACTTTTTTAACATTTCGGTCTAGAAAAACTTTAAAACTTCTGTTAAATAATTCAATACTTTACGTCTGGCCTCCCCAGAACAATCCACTGCATTTATGCAGAGATTCAATTCACATTATTGATTGATTAAATTTACTGTGAAATATTTCAATATAACACAAACCGGGGAGTGTTTTTTCATTGGAAAAACTAGAAATTATTTTCCGACTTTCATAGTTTTTGTTACCAAATTCACAAAACGAAAAAAAAAAAGTTTTCTCGCCAATTTGAGAAAATCCATTTTATTCGCATTGTCAAACAAAATGCAACAAATTGAACAATAATTTGAATACAATTTCTGTAAAAACAAATGCAAAAAATTCAATTTTTGGTGTTGAAATCAAACAAAATAAATTTATAATTTGCTACCATTAAATTAACTGTACGACAAAGTTGATTATTAGCATACAGTAAGCATTTTTTTTTTCATCAATTTTTTGGCATATTGCCCCCCAGAATAAAGAGCTTTAGGATATTATTAAATGCATAAATGGCAATAAAGTTTACATTTTTCCAACAGAAACAAACAAATTTGGTAAAACATTCAATTATTTTGTTGACTAGCTGTTAACACAATAATGGTAATGCTGCTCGCTTTTAACTCAATGGAATTCAATCAAACAAAAATGTTAAACAATACATTACCAAAATCAATTTATTGCGTTCAATCTAATTTATGTCAATCAATTCAATGTACATTTTTATGATTTTGCATTTCAGTATCAGAGATTGAACGTCATACAAAAGTAAAAACTTTAAAATAATCAAAATACACATAATTTACTGTAATGAATTTAAACATTTTTCTTTATTTTCTTTACGTTCATATGCAAATTGCAATGAAAAATGTTAATGAATGTTGAAAAATAAAATTTATTTTCATTAATTTTTTTTGTTTTATTCTACCAAAGTTAAGTGAATTACGAATCACATTGAATTTAAAATGATTCTTGATTTCTGTTCGGTACATTTTCCATATGAATTTTAATAAATTTGTCATAAACGTTTATTGATTTACGGATTTTTCTACCAATCTACAGAGAATCACTATGAAAAGTCATGAAAAGAATCATCCACCCTTCGGTATAAACGTATAATCGTAGCATATACAGAAGTATAATTCATAAAGAAGCGCAACTAAAGTGATGAAAAATGTTGAATACGTTTTTACAGTAGCAAGAACAGAACAGCAGTAAGAAAAAACTTCATTGTTGGAACATCGACTTAGTACAAATAATCCAATAAGCTGATAACAGTAGACTGAATTTGAATATGATATCTCACTGTAACACTTCCTTCTTCCTGGTCTTAAGATTAAATGGTACAACAATGTACCGACGTGCTATGCAAATTCACACTGTTCTGATACCCTTGTGTTTCATTGACAACCACACGTAGAGTAACTTGATTCTTAAAATTCTACTCCACAATCAATTGTTACACCGGTTCAATTTTTCCATCCAAAATGGTAATAAGAATCCATCATATTATTTACACCATAAAATTGAGAATTATTACTCGATTTAATTTTAATTTCTTTCAATTCTTCTCATTTATCCAATATCAAACGGCCGTATACAATTGAAATGTAGCAAACTCACCTCTTGTTCAAATCGTAAAATCTCCACCACCTGCATGAACATCATTTCAGCTTCATTCTTTGGTACACAATTTAAATTATCATCACCCACTAGTGTAATATCACATTCATTATAAGACAATGTATCCGTATACGAATCATTGTCATCATCAATTTCATCATTATTAATTTGTTTCATTTTATCATTCGTTTCATTTAAATGATTCGTATCAATTTTATCATTATTATTCACATTTTGTTCCAGATTATGTCTACCATTTGTAATCGGTGAACTAATCCGTATCTCAGATTTATCAATTGATGATAATAGTCGCATATTTTTGTTCCACTTTTAATTCTACACCGTATACGAAAAGAGTTACTTAAATTAGAATTTTCCTAAAGGAAAAAAGTAATCAAGTAATTTATTACTTCCGATACTAGAGATTATTTAACTCTCTCTTTTCAATTGTTTACTCCCTCGTAATTAAGAACGCACTTTTATTTTCTATATGTCCGTTAAGTAATATCGTTTGCTATATACTAAATTATTTAACGCCAATTTATCAAACAAAATAGTATGAGTTACTGGCATACAAAACCATACATAGAAAGTACTTGGCAATTAAAAACATTGTAAATATGCCAAATTGTTGAGTTTTATTAACATGAGATTGCATTTCATATATTTTGACGTACGAAATATACAATAACATGATATCATTGCATTGAAATTACCATACAACATCATAAAATACAATTTTTATTTAAAAAAAATTAATATTTATTCTCTTGTTGTTATACAGTTCCTTTGGCCATTCATTACAAAATTTTAATTTTCTTTTATTTCGTACAGAAAATTGTACATTTTGGTTTTGTTGAATAATTACAAGTGTGTGCTCTCGCCCCCAATTAGAATTGACGCCGTTTTAGAACTTAAAACAAAACATCATTGACTCATAGTTTTCTCTCGTTGGTTTATTCCTAATATTTATTACATATCGAAACGATGTTTATTTTAAGATGCTACCTATATTACACGAATCTTATTTAAGATTTTTCTTCTATGGTATACACCACATAAGCCGATAATAAATCTAATTTATTATAAATCGCATTTTCTGCACCATTGAAAGGGAAACAAATTATTTTCTATTCATAAGTGAATATACGATCGGTATTTTCTTAATCATTTCATTTCCAATCAATCTATAATTAGTTGGAAATAAAAAGTTTTTCAAAGTGGAATTAACTACAGATTACAATGTTATGTTGGCACGAACTAAGCTAAAAATTCCACCATAAAACATTTTCATTCAACGTCTCAAAGTCAATGTTAGTCCGTACTTAAGAGAATTTTATTTACAGACACTTTTCATAATACAAAGATATTAATTAATAATGTCTAAGACGATATCTATAATTGTTGATGTTTGCATTTTCATCGTTACAAAATTGCAAACGATTAGAGAATATCTCATTGACCATATGATATGGGGATTTTCTTTCTTTAATTTTAACAATGAATACACAACATACCAATGTATATGAATAAATATGAAATTGCAAATAACAATATTTATATGACAACAAAAAAAAAATGTCATTTTTCATACCAAAAAAACATTAAACATCACGTTAAATTGTTAATATTATTTGGTTTCAAGTTAACCAGTGTCATATAAAGAATTTAACAGAAAATTCCCTTGCATTAGTACAACGTTCACATAATAAGCATAAATACTACTCCAACATGTAATGTGAATTCATATAAATATGATATAATTAATAGCAATTCAGACAGCTTATACTTTTATTTAACATTTTATTAATATATCTTCATATTCCAATGGCTAACAATCTCCTTATGCATTTGGATATAACAAAAAAAATTGTTATAAATGCATTCCACCCGTATTACCGAAACACTTACAAATCCCACAGAGTGCAAAGTTACCAGAGAATAACAAAACCAAAAAAAACCCAAAACAAAATATTTATTTCAATTCAAACATGAAATTCTTAAGATGAAAATTTTCTTTCGAATTTTTCTCAAATAGACAGCATAAATTTATTTAAATTAATTCGAAATTTAATAAAGAAAGAAAAAACCTTTATAAGGTGGTGATTCATCAGAGTTTTATGTTTTCTTAAAATATGTTAACATGGCAATCTGAAACGACACACACCATTGAGGAACAAAAATTTAATGAATTTTATTTTTATAAATCTTGAATGGAACATACAAAGTATTAAACCGTCTTAGAGCCAAACAGTTTATTACATACGAACCAATCTGCCATCAATGATTGATTATTTTATTAATGAATCCATTTCAAAAGGCAAAATGCAGTGAAAGAAACGCAAATCCATTGAGTGAGAAATAGGAAATAATAAAAATTTCATATGGGTGAGAAAAAGTAAATCATTCATACATTGGAACGTATTCTTTATACTTTCTTCGAAATAAAAACAAATAGATAACATTGAAAAAAAAAAACGGGAAATTTCATTTGTGCATTTAAACATCATCGATTAGTCTTTTTTGATAAACATTAATTCAAATGGTTTTGTGTGAATTGTTGCTTAATTCCGTTGTGCAACGTGTATTTTGACTGACAAAAATTCAGTATTTTCATCTTGTTTTTCCCATCAGACTAGCTGATCTCCAGAAACTGGTAGCTAAACGCATTCCAGTAATTTGAATAGCAAATAATATCTTAAATTACCCAGAAATGCCAGAAGTGTCTGACACTTTTGGAAATTAATCTTAATGTAAATGGCCAAGATATTCAAATGTTATCCATAAACGAAAGACATTTTATTTTTTATTACACATAAAATAAATCGAATTAAAACATACCGATGTGTTGAATGAGATTAATTCTTATAAAAGATTTTATTTTGGTTTTTTATCTTAAAATAAAGAGTCAGTAAGAAAAGATTCTTATATGAAATAAATTGTTTTAACTCTTCTTTTTTTTTTCCCTCTTAAATAAATGAAAATGAATTATGAAAATTCCACAAGATGGATTTTCAGTTAAATCGCGTGTATTAAAAACTCGATTACATTAACCACTCCGGTTAATTTATCGTTTGCCAAATATACAAATTCCGACTCAACGGGATTTCATAAGTGCAATTTGCAAATTGATTACTCGCTGGTCACACATTAAATGAAATTTAAATTGAAAATAACTTTTAAGTTTAATAACCCAAAATGTGTTCATATGATTTAAGTAATATTTTTTGGGCTACTGTACTCCACAAACTAAATGTTATTTATATAAGATTTGGAGATAACATTGAAGCTAAGAACGTTTAAGAATTCATAACTTTCATCGTATTTAATCAAATACCAAAACACTGCAAGTAGAAGGTCAACAATAGTGCATTGTTGTCTAAATGAACATTAATTCTTATGCAGTCATACGCTTCGCTTTCAATATAAAAAGTGTGTACGAGTGTAAAATGAAAAAAATTAAATTACAATTTCCATATTAAACTGACACTAAAAAGAAACTGAAAAAAAAACCAGATAACGAATACATAAATCAGTGATAACATTATCTCTGTAGAAATATTTATTAGACATTATAAACTGCATTCGAAACATTTACATTTAATTCATTTGCCGTTTTTTACATGCAAGTAAAACACAATGAACATTGAAATCAATGATTATGGAGAACCGATAAGTCCATTCACACTTGGCGCATATACTTAACGACAAAACACCGTAGAATCAACAAATTCATCGACATGCTATTGACAATCCCCCATCCCGTTCATGTAATTTACAATCGACCATTCCAATATAATTCACCTGTAACGATGTAATATGTTCAACTCTTATTCATTCGTCTATGTATTAATGAAACGGAAAACGTTTTATTGGTATGACGATAAACATTTTAGATTGAACTAATTACACCCACCAAAGTGGCGTCTTAAGACACTCACAAGCAATCTTGAATACAAAAAAAAAAAACGAAATTAAAAATTCAACAATTCGTATAAACTGCCTTTAGGGAAAACACTGTACAATAATTGCACGGTAAACGAAATAGTTTTATCTTGTGACAACTAATTTTTATATTTTTTTCTTTTACTTGTTTTATCACTCGCTTGAAAATCGTCTTGTTTAACTTCATTTAACGCCTTTTACCATAAATATCTGATTGAATAGAATGAAACAAGATGTTTGTGGCGACAATAATTATGTAGATACACGTGCCCATCACTGCTAAACAATTGTATCTTGTTGTTATTTCTTACTCTTTATCTTACGTTCAATTCTCTCTGTCTCTTTATTCAGACCATCAACAACAATACGATGAAACCAATTATTTAACCAAGAATAATTAATAATTAGCTAACCATAATAAATCATAACACCGGGGATAATATTTAAATGATTAAAAAAATAAATTTTTAATGGTAAACCAATTAAATAGAAAAATTGATCGATAACGATTTAAATGAAAGTATCATGCAATCATGTGCTTATATGAAATGATTCATACGTTAACTCTATCAAAACACTAAAGAACTGAAGAAAATAAAATCAAAACGTTGTCTTAACCGTACAATAATTCAATGAAAGACTATAAGCATAATAGTGTGTGCTTTAGATTTAAACATAACAGAAGGAAGCAAATCATTGCAGCTGGTAATTATTAAAGCTTATTTGCATATAAGATTATAAATTAATACACGATATGTATTTATATGTTATAATTTGAACAGGTTCTCTCTGTTTGTCTCACACTCTACTTGCGGTTATAATGCGACATTCGTCGCCCATTCAACCGTTTATCTCTTTAATATGGTAAATGGATATTTCAAAATTCTCTTAAGAACTCAAGAGTTAAGATGAGAATCCTTCGTTTAACAGTTTACGTTATACAGTCTCGTGTATTCAATATTTTATTTATCGTTTTTGCACCATTGCCTTGTGTTTTTTTTTACTTTTAAATGGACTCAAAATGTGTAGTCTTTTATTATGGTTTAACATTTTTATTTTATAGTCAATCGTCTCTTTAAAACAACATTTACTTCCAATTTCATCCGTTCCGATATGCACTTTTCATGTAACTTCTTTTTTTTTTGTTTCTTAGGATGAACAAAAATTCTTCATTTCGAAGACACGAATCGATTCAATACACATAGAAATTCACTTGAAAGTATCTGTCTGTCTTGGCTAATTGCCTGATGAGGCAAAAAAAAAAAAAAAATATTTAAAGTAAGAAAAAGGAAACTATACGATATTTCAAAGGTGTAACCGTTTTTCATTTAATTCGCAACACTTGTTTTATGCCTTTTGCCTTCACTTTATTGTTTTTAGGGTAATATGATTTCTTTTGAAATCCATTCAACCAAGAGATTTAAAAACCGATCCAACATGATGTTCTTTATGGAAATTTTCATCATCAAAAGATTAAGAGAGAGACCATGAATTTTTATAGGTTGATAAGTTTAATTGTAATTCACCTATAGAGCAAACGTGTGTGTGTCTATGAAAATGATCCACCAGTGTCAAAACTATTATAAAAAATAGTTTTATGCAAAAAAGAAAACATTGGTTTTATCGTGAATTATTATTATGGAATTTCATGGTACAAAAATAAACTCAACGGTGTACTTCGTTCATTTCTTATTTTATGTTCTATACGAGACAAGAGGTTTTTGTGATATTTATGCGCCATTCCAATGAATTCCTATTTTTGTTATACGAATAAAACAGCAAATTCCATAAAATCGCATTAAACACCTAAATAGATATCAGCCAAAGATAATATTCATTTTCATGCAATTCATACATTATATTTTGTATACAATAAGTGAGATATGGAGACAGCAAGAAACACCAAAGAATTTATTTCTTTTGAGGCTAATAAGGAAGAGACATGGTGCCCCCCCATCAAACCAACAAAATTAATGTGAAGAGATCATCAGTGGCACAACGAAGGTGTTCTATCGCGGCGACATTAAATTTATTCACAATACACCAGTTATGTTGTATGGAATCAATGGGGATCATAATATGCCATAAATACCATCCATATCAATTCGCAAATTGTTAGATTCTGTTCGTGTAAATTTCAAAACCAAACATAAAAGCCAAGTCACTGAAATACTTCATCTGTATTTCATCCATTTTGGCTGATTATTTCTCACTGTTAAACGTATTGAATTCATAAGGTTCTTATAAAACATCTATATTTGGATATTTAATATCGGATTTTAATATGCTCTCATTCTTTCACACCAACAATTCTCCCCCTTCAAATTCAATACTAAACATAATTTCGCGAATTCATGGTAAATTATTTTATATACAACAAATAATCCAATAGATACTCTCATCATAAAATACCATTTTTCATATTCAACCATATTAATTTTACTGTTTTGTTTTGCAATAAAAGCGAAAAGCATAACAAACATAAATTAGATAATACACAAATGTAACAAAATAGATCAAATTTCAAATATGAAAAGAATCACAAATTTTATATCTTTGTTACTGTTGCTTTTTTATAAAAATTCAATTGCTGATCATACAAGACTTAAGATATCAAATCATATTTCATTTTTATAAAAAAATTCACATAGTCTCATAGTGTCTACATCTCAAATGAATAAATGTTAAAATTAAGCGATTATTTCATCGTTAAGCGTATAAAATTGTTTAGTATTGATTATATGACGTTAATACAATTTTATATTTCTTGAATTAAATTCATATGTATAACAATGACTAAAATCAAAATTAACTTCCATATTCATCTGCAAATAATCTAAAGTAAATGCCATTTTATTTTCATTCTTTTGTATTCGCGATCATTTTATTTTATTATAAAATTACTTATAAATTTCACAAAGAAAATATGATTAAATGAAACCAGTCTGAATAAGACAAATTTAATAGTCACGAATTAACGAACAAAATATTTAATTTTTACATTTGGAATATGAATTACCAACTGACATGGTCTGTGTGTTCACATGTGCCAGAAGGGATATAAATCTTTGATGAATAGTCACTGTGTACTTGGGTTACTTCACCATAAAGGAACCACAAATGAAACAGTTGATGATCATCTCTTTATTGTAGCCAGACCATTTTTTTTGTTGTTGATTCGCTCTCCCACCCAAAAAGAGAACACACTCCATGATTTAATATTTATGATTTCGCATTTTTATTCTGCATATGATTTTATACAGATGAGCGCCAATTTTCCTCCATTCAATTTACATAAATTTAATTATTAACCACTGAACAACTACTACTCAGCCAATGAATGGTGTCCGTTGACACAATCATTCTGTTCATTTTAAATTGATTTTAACCTTCAAAATTGATAGAATCGCGTTGTTAAAAAGATTTATTATTTTCTTCGTGTTTCTTCAATCAATTCAATGTTTATTGGACGGCTACTGGGCTTACGTTCTTTTTATGCAATTTTATACGTTCATTAAACCAGAGTACTAAACAAAGTTCAATGATAAAACTTATGTATTCAGATCATAAACTGTTGGCTGCTTTTTAAACAGATTTTGTTTTTCAGGCTCTTTAAATTTATTTATTCCAAAAATAAAAAACCAGCGACTGTATACATTGGTCAAGTGATTTGCGTATAACAATGTGACGATATTTATGCTTAAATTCATTATCATGTACTGACAGCACGAAATTATGTTCAACATGGTTAACATAACGAGCATAATCAATGAATAAAAAAAATGTGTCTTATTGAAACAAATAACCAAATTGAAGGTACACAGAAGATAAAAAAGAAAGAAGTCAGTCAATTTCCTATTAAATTACAATGAATGCAGTAAGAATAATCTGTTTAACAACAGAGATCCGCAGGCAATTTGAATGAATCAATGGGTTTTGTTGTTATTCTCTATATCTGGGAGCTTTTATTTTATAAATTATTAATCTGTTTGGTCCATTCCATCAGCATTTCTTAAACGAGGAGTGATATTTCATTAAATTATTATGCATTGTGAAACAACACAACACTAATTCCAACCGTAATAAGTCTATCACTTTTACTGACACTTTGATTATTCGATTTATTCAGAATAACACGATCAACAACTAATTGGTTCTTCAACCGTTTTTTCTTTATTCTTATTATCATACACTTCTTGTTTTTTGATCGAAAACCAATTTAACCCACTCAAACAGTTGATGATTATTATGAATTGAATAGAATAGAATAAACTTGATGGACTCTTTGCTATTGAACCAAGCTCGAGTCTTCAATCACTTCACTTTAACGAATATTGACAAAAAATGCGCGATCACTTAACTCTGTTAGCCGCGTATAGAGAATAAAAAACATATCACGACCGACTATCGACTCAGACTAAAAAACTTATTAGCCGGATGGTTGAGACAAACCCCGGCACTATATTACCGCTTTGACTTATCGCATATGGAAAACCATATGAAATTCATTGGAGTTGCATTGGTGCCCTTTTCCATCTCTTTCTGTCGCTCATTCGCTCTTTGGATCGGTAGAATCAGTTACCCAAGTTCCAGAAGAGTAGAGTGAGAAGACATACACCAGAGCAATCATATACATTGAATTATAGCATAATCGAGTATTAAATAAAGAAAAAAAAAAAGAGTTACTCGGTATAAAGTACACAAATAAATGCGCGCTTAAATTGAATATAAGCAGCCAAAAAAAGAATAAAAAAAAAAAAACTATTCCACATAAAGAATTGGTGAGATAATAAAGGCGCATATGCTTATAATCTTAACTTCAATAATGCCATGAGAAATTAAAGATTTACGTGTTTTAATACAGTTTTTCTCTTATTTCTAAGATGCTTACAGTGTATCCAAGATATTTTTGAATAAACAAAAGAATAAAAGAAAACAACACTACTATGAATTTTGTGTATTTTTTATGCAACTACACTCTTCATTTGGATTTATTTAGTTCTCTGAATCATTTGGTTTTTGGATGCTGCTGCTACCCAGTGAACCAGTGAACACGAGAAATTAACGAGACCTGAATACTTAGTGAGAAGGAAATCATATGTAAAACGTGTTGAATTAAAAACCATTGGCAAGATCTTCAATAAATGCATTTTCATATGCAAATGAATTTATAATGAAAATAATGAACGTAAAATAACAAATGAAATTATTTCATTATTGTTTCTTCCAATTTGGATCAATAGTAGACATCAAATGGAAATTTCTTTTAACATTTTATACATTTTGTCTGTTACTGTGTGGGCCATCTAATTCACAATACAAATAAGTTAATGAAACTGATTAACGTTCTAAAATTAAATCTAATGAGAACATTTTCAAATATTTTTTCATTATGTTGTTAATGTTTTATGTGTAGTCTCAATTGCACAAGCCGAATTTAATACAAAAACAAATAGTGACCAGATGGAAGTTTAACGACATTAAAATTATTGTTTTATTTTTCTTTTCGGCAATAGAAACACAACAGAACCAGAATTTTAACGTGTACTGTAAAACATTAGCGTTCTGTTACATTGAAGTGTCAGGTCTGTACTGTAATCTGTCTAGCAGTACTGTTAGCCCGAATAATGATTGTGAAATCTTCGTTAAATTACATGGAAATTAAATGTTGTAATTAACATGGAAAAAAATACAGACGAATTCTTTTTCTTTCCTTCTCTGCGTTTTTAACACCAATTTTATGTCGTAATTCAGCATTAAACGTAAGAGAAAAAATATAAAATTAACAGAATTAAATTGGCCGTAAATATTTTTTAACAGTCACATTGAATCGTTTTTTAAATGGATTTTTATTAAGTACTTTTGAACCGCTTTTCTATAAATACAATCTTAACTGAAAAACCAATCGAGAAAACGATAAGCGACAAGAACATCTTAAAACTTCAGAACAATAGTCAATGTACTTATCAATAACACAATTTAATTTCAACTAATTGATATTAAATGTTTATTATCCATTACAGAGTCACAAAGATTAAGGAATATTTAAAGAAACACATTCATATTGATTTAAAAGTAAGTAGAACTCTTAGTACACTGACAATCACATAATAATAAAAGAATCATAAAAAACAAATTCCAAGATGCAAAGCCATCAGATGAATATATAAAATGAAAATTATGATTAACTGTGATGGCATTGAGTGACATTGCATTTCTTTTTCAATCTGGCACAGTTTACCAAATGTATCATATACACACCAAAACACCAGAGAAAGAGATTAATGAATAAACAGAAAATTCTGTTTGTTATACCACAGTAGAAATGTAATACATTTATACACTGCAGACACCGAAAATATGTGATTTCTTTAAAGGTAAATCAGTTATGGCAGTTTAATTAAATTTTTAAAATACTTTATTCAAAATTTTTCATTTTTCTTCCGTCTTTAGCTCATCTTACTCCAAGTATCAGTGAGTATAGTAGTTGCCATTCATCATAAAAAAAAAACGTGATATTAGATTCATTTTAAATCTATTCATATTCCATTTTAAATCATTTTAATGATTGACTTTAATACTATTTTCATTAAATCAAGTAATAAACAACCATAAATAAAATATTATCTCATTTACTATGAATATGCTTATTGCCACAGTCTACAACTCTTCATTTTTCTCCGTATAATTTAAAAAGTTATCAAACACAAATATTTTATTTTACTATTTTCAGTTAGTTTACAAATAAAATAAAAAACAACAACAACAACAGCTAAATTGGAACTTAACAAGATTACCATTCAAAATCATCTTAAATACGCCTAGCCTCTAGGTGGAAGTAACAATCTAAATTGGTGTATTGGGAAGAAACAATGACGGGCGCCCATGATCAAATCTCTTTCTCTCGTACATCTTTCTTCTCTGGAGAGAAAGTCTTATCTATGGTTTAACTGAATTGATTTTCCAGAAACTCATCAAATTAGGTGGCTATACGTTTTATTATAAAATTTAACCAAATGGTTTATCCCTCGGCACATGCCAGTGATGATTGCCAGTCATATATTTTAACATTCAATGTTATTCCAGCCACATAATATTGTATCAATAGATCATTAGTCATTCGGAATTTCATCAAATTATGCATGTAATTATAATAATCTTCTTATAAGAGAATTAACGTTGTTGAACTTGTACTTATTGAATATTTCTTATACGATTCGATATATAAACGCACCTTTCACAATCGATCAATTTATAAAAAGTTATTTGTATGTGGGATTGAAATTAGAATGACAATTCGATTAAAATGAAACGAAAAAAATTACCATCATTGTAGTTAATTATAAATCATAATAAGATTTATACTCTTTTTCTCTACAGTTGAACGACATAAGAAATTCTGTTTTACATAACCGGAAGTTTCTTAGAAGTAAGATCATATTCAACTACATCTTTCGATTGAACAGATTAATATCAACTAAGCATGGCGTTAAAATCAACAAGAGAACTATAAATGAAATAAAAACCGCCAATTGTATTATGTCAATCGAATATATCCATATCCACACATTGGTACATGTCACATCAATGCACAAGTACATATTTCATAGATCAATCTGTTAATTTTTTTTCACGAAAAACACAAGAATTTAGTACATCATTCACTTCAATACTTCATTGCAATGATGAAACACACATTTTAATTAATGAAGACATCACATACACACGCCAGAGCAATACCGTTTTTTCTCTTCACCGTTCAAGATTATAGACCTTCTTGTTTCCGACACATAAGAACAAAAAAAAAGCCAAATTAATGGTTAAGACGACTAATGGGATGCATCTTGATAATGAAACATTAACCAAAAAGTTTACGATTCAACTCAGTACAACAACAAAACCATATGTAAATGAGAAAACAAAAAGAACCGTAAAATGATTTTGAATTCATTTCGATATTCATTCAAGAAAAACATTGAAAATATACGTAATAATGTGTGGGTAAGATCGTTTGACAAGAAAACTATGCTGTGTATGAGTTCTTTAACCGCATCTTAACAAAAATTCGGTAGATTCTTTCAAAAGTGTTATGTTACTCAAAAACATTTCGAACACAAATATTTAACAGATGATGATGAGAAATTTGTTAAGAAACACCGAAAAAAAAAGAAGAAAAAACTGTTTACATTTTGTTTATAAATTTGATTAACTCGTTGAAATCGAGAAAAGGTGTTTGTTTAACTCATGTTTAACACACAATCAAGTACATTCACGGTTACATACACAAACTCATCTTTTGTGTCGGTAAATATAATCTTTCATTAAGTAAGGAAAAACTCTTTGCTACTTGAAAATTGGAATACGAAATGAATATTTAAATTGTGGCTTCAGTTACCCTCCAAATAACTTCCCATTTTCATATCATATAAATAACAGTCCAGTTTAAAACTATTCATAAGTTTCCAACAAAACGTCATTACAATCAACACCACACAGTTCACCCAGTTCCACAATGTTGCGGTTATCACGAACTCACCACACCAAAAGAATAAATTTTCCAACGTAAATCCTTCAATTCTTTTTAGTTTTTCTTTCCCATTTTCTCAATGTTCTTTTAAGCACTTCCGATCGTAATACACAATATAAGGTTTCTTGTACACTTAAAAACACAAGAGAAATTCAATGCAAATAATCATAATATTGTCTTTTACAATTTACTTTTCCACAAGAATTTCACTTTATATTTTTCCATCTTTTAATCTTTTGGTTAAATGCATTTCAATCATATCATTTGCTTTTTACTTCACAAATTCCCGTCTACCATACAGACTTTGATCAAACAAAAAAAAAAAAAAAACTAAAGAAAACCGTACAAACGATATTTTTCTGTTTTGTCTAATTATTACATGAATCAGTTGAATGTTTATGATTGGAACAATTGATTATATTTGTGAAACGGTAAACCACAATGTCTTAACTTCGTACAAACATAATGGAATGAAAACTGATAGCCGATCGCTTACAATCATCCATTTTACTCCACTCCACTTGTTTTCTTACATTTTCAAATCCATTTACAAAATGAAAACTCTTCGTTTCATACCAATGGAAAAACAACATAAATAATTGAATGGTGCACCACCAATGCTATGCCCATTGTGATAATACTCTATATTAAATTGACTTTTCCAAACAATTCGATATATAAATCCTCCGCCATAAAAAATATCATTAAATGTTAAATCAATTGCACTCAATATCATAAATGACCATTAAATATTGAATTGATTTTCACTCCCTATCCCATCTATTTTAAATCCCCGTTAAATGAAAATAAATAAAAACCCATCAAATTGAAGTTATTTTCTCACTTTACAAGTCACCGTATTAAATTCAATTGAATATCATTTCACTCATAAACTTAACTGAATTAAAATTGTAATACAAAACAAAAATAAGAAAAATAGTTAAAATAACTCACCGTCATGTATTCATCCAAACGATGCCTCCAATGTTCTGAACGTTCAATTAAATTCGACCACTGTTTAGATAATTTAATCACTTCACGCCGAATACTGCGGGTCAATTCTCGATTTTGTTCCTCGGCTGACATGAATCGCGAATCCGAATCTAATGCTAAAATTAAAATTTTTGTTTAATAAATAATTAAAATTTCGAATAGAGAAAAAGAAACGATGAAAATTAATCTCTTGTATTGCCTCAATTCAATTAGAATTCAAGCACATCACATCACAACATTCAATTTGTTCTCATTCACTTCACAATTTTGCATTACCATAAACCATAAAAATCTAATGCTCTCTCTTATGTATCATATGATTTCTCATATAAACAATAATTTATTTCTAATTGGCCTTATAATTTTCAATGTACCGAATCATTTTTTTTTTAACCTTTGAATTTTCCATCAAATAAACATTTCCCAATCCTAAATTACTCACAATTCAAAATATTCATTTTATTTTAAATTCTAGTAAATCTGTTTAATCTCAGACAGTATCGTTTCTATCTGCTAAGTTAGAAGAAAAATCTGTGTGGGTCGTTTGATTTCATAATCAATAGAAACAGCGCGAATAGCTTCCAAGCTTTTATGAAAATTATTTTGGCCCATGAAACCTTCGTTTCCACCAACTTTCATATTTGCCAAAAGAGATTTTTTGTTTTCAAAATGAAAAACCGATTATCATTTTCTACAATTTTACGAAATATTTAAAATATTCAATGAGATACTCAACTTGAATCTCTACCGTATAACTAAATGGGCATTAGGAGTACCCACAGAACGTGAATGAGAATAGAAATTCTGTTTTGGTATAAATGATTTTACCAAATATCGGTGGGTAGGTAAAAACCACATTGAAATTGAATTTTTATTATCCTATACATACCTTCAGTATCACTGGTGTCAGAAACAGGTGGCTCATTTGCAATATACTGTTTTCCACTCAAGAGATTACTTTCTAAAATCGGTCTCTTTTCCTCCAATTGACGTCCAAATGCCTTATGATCATCCTATTAGATACAATGAAGAAAAATCATACAAATTGTTAACAGGATTACTCTCATCAATTTCTTATTGATTAATAAAATAAAATTAGTTTTACTATTACTACAATTTGTACTTGGCACATATACAAAGTAAATCATTTACGAAATCATTGGAATAACTCTTTTCATTTACTCTAATCTAAATTGTATGGAAAACCATTTAAGAATTTAAATTACATTATAAAAATCCATTTAATGCTGATGAAATTAAATGTATCATAAATTTCTATTGCACAACAATTCACAATTTTAAATATTCTCTATACGATGACCACATACACACTCACATATTCAACAACCCCTCAATTTCAGTTAATAAAATCAAACACAAATATTGTGAAAATGTGAAAATTTAATTTAAAACTTTACTTTTCAATTTCAATTTTTCCAAGTTTTCATTTTGAATTAAAACATGTTATGGTATCAAAATTGAGCCAATTCATTTAAGTACACCCATTTTTCAGTTATTTGATATACCAAAGAATGAGATAGATACTTCCCATTGCCAAAAAAGAGAAAGTATTTATTATATCTTTCTTCACTTTTGCATAAATAAAATGCCCAAAAACCGCATACAAAATTCTACTACCCCAAAAAATATCAATGTGATATGTGTAGTTAATGTTTCACAGCACAACAAAATTTCATTTCAATTTGAATAACAAGGAAAATTTGATACAAAAGTACCATAAAATCTGATAGGAAAATAACTAAATTAATGAAAACTTCCCATTTATCAGTGAAAATTTTGTTCTTTTTATTCTCGTTTAATGACTCTCTATGGTTTTTATGCCGGCCAATCTGGAACCCATATGCATATTATGCATTTGTTGCATTATACAATTCTTTTCTCTCCATGTTTTCCCGTTTAAAGTTAAACAGATAGAGAAAATTATACTCAACAAATGTACCAAACAATTGTACAATAATAAATAAAAATAAAACTACCGCACATATCCGAATAAAAAACATGTTTAAATTAAATATAAATTCATTCAAATGGTCGTGATATATAAAAAAAAAAACCTTAACTACGAGAATAATTTAAAAAAAACATAACCCAAAACTGCGAATAGTCAGGGAATGAGACATTATTTATTCCTAGGATCAAAGCCTTTTTGTGCGGTTTTCTACATTTTCATGAAAAACAAAAAAGTCCGTTAAATTTCATCAGTTTTGTTATGCTACTCGCTACTTGTTTTCCCCAATTCATTTTCCACAACAACTGCATTAATATTATTTGTTCTGTTTTCCAAATGCGTTTGTATCTCTCTTTTTCTTTCTTTTTAAATATTTTTGTTAGTAATTTCCATGTGTACAAACATTTATGTGGTCAATAATATTCACGTTAATTACATAAATTTTCAACCAGTTTTGAATACTTAAATTAACTCATTTATACCCTGGTCACTCTCAATTGATGAAACTCCACTGTAGTTCATTTTTTTTACATCATACAATTCCACCCAAAAAAAAAAACGCATAATTGAATATTTATATTTTCCATTTTGAAAAATTAAATATTCGGTACCACACATTAAAACTTTTTCAAACAAAACCAAACAACGAAATAAAAAATTTCATTTTCACGGTGTAATAATCTCATTAAAGGAATTCCATCATAGAACCTCGTTTTCTCTACTTCATTGAATCAACTGATTACAAATCACATGAATGAAAAACTAATGTGAATCAAATACCCAAAGAAAGAGAAACCAATCAAATCTAAAATATTTAATACCATTTACTATACATACCAATTGTTTTTGTAGACTAACAGCATCACCACACAATGGACCATGGCCTAATGATGTTAATTCCGTATCTTTTCTTATCACCCATTCAGTCAATTCACGTAACGATAGCAGCAATGCATTCCAATGTTCTGAATTTGATTCCAATCGATTCCTGTTTTGATAATTGGCACAAAATTTTATTATCGTACAAACAATATTTAATGAAATTATCTCAATTCACAATCACACACATACCCCAACCAAATACACAGTATACAGAATCAAAAATGAAATTTGATTCGATTCTCTGTGTTATCTTTCAATCAATTCAATAACAAAATCACCACAATATTTATGTGACATATTTCTGGTATTATCAAATGCAAATTAATATCTCGATATTTCTATAAGTTACTGTTATTCATTGCACCAGAGGAATTATCTCTTCAACTTTCTGACTACTCTCCCTGTACCATCAAACATTTAATACTTTTGCCCTAATTTTCAATTTATGTTATAAAATCAAACAGACACAATCCCAATCAATTTGTGCATATAAAATTTATAAAAATAAACCAATCATAAAAGGAATATAATTCAGCATTGTCGGACATCAGTTACAACAACATTTACCATCTGCATACAAATCAAATAGCATAAAAAAACATAATTAAATTTAACGTTTAAATATGAATCAAATAATATTTTACATTCAACAGAATACAAGGATACAGTTTTTACTATTATCAACCACTGAATCTCTCAATATTCAAAAGTATTAAATTTACAATGGAATTAAATTATAATCAAAACGATGCCACATTCATTTGGAAAGTTTATTTTATAAAAACAGTTAAAAATGAACAATCAGTTTAATCTCTTATCATCTGTTGGCTAATTAGGGAACAAATAATGAATGTGTGGAATAAAATAAAAATGGTCACATACCACCATCAGGACATAATGTTGACATTACTACTTGAATCCAAATTTAATGGAATCAAACCATCGTCATGATGGTATTTAATAAATCCACAAAATATTTAATTATCTTATACAGTTGAATGCAAGTACAAGAGAAAATTAATTCAATTCTCTACTAGCAGTAGAATTTGAATAATAAAACTTAATTGATTCAACTTGTGTTATTCACTCCATTCCTCTAATACTTTACATTTCACTATACAAATACCAAATCGACCTCTCTAGTGTACTAAAGGAAAGACAACTAACAATTTCATGATGAAAAATCTTTGAATTAATTTGCATTTCATTTAAAGTATTTTTAAAACTCCCTCCCTCCAAAGTATTACAGTTGACCATCAACGATCACAATTCATAAAACTAAAAAAAAAAAAAAAAAAAAAAAAAAAAAAAACAGGAAAACACTCACCTAATTGCAATACTTTTTGATTTTAAATTATTCCATCGTTGATTCATTTCATCCAATCGACGCTGTAACATAACAGCATCCTCTTGTGATGTTAATGAACCTAACAATTTTCTTCCTGTACCATCTAAACGATCGTATACAACACGATGCTTTTCTATTTCTGATTGTAAATCCTGTAAATAAATAAAATGAGAAATGAAAAAAAAAAATTAATTAATTAATAAAACACATATTCATAGCAAGGATAACTAGTCATTATCATAATAACTGAACAGCTACTTAAATCAATTGAAATTGTAATTAATGGAATTGCTTTCATCTGTAGCCATCGCTTGCAACGGTTATCAATTCAACAAATTTTTCCCGAAGATAATAATACCTTTAACTAAACATTCCATGGATAAAATGATTTGGAATCGAAGTCATTTATCGAAATTCATCAACGAATAAAGCTCATAATGTTTAATTTCAAATTTACCATTGAATCCGTTCAATATCATTACTATTGGGAACACATTTAATACGTAACTCTTTGTTGACTATTAAAATGGGTGGATATGCAACGCCGGATCAATACCCAATATAATTCACATTCATTTATGATAATGCGAAAATATAAAAGTAAAGAAAGAAAACATTTTCGGGTTGATAAAAGTCAAATTGGATATGTTTACCATTTGAATTCATTTCATACCATACAATTTTCAAAATGTTTCTACAACAATTGGGTTTCATTCTTATTTTGGGGTTTTTCTATTATTTGCATTCAACAATAATCAGAATTTATATTTAAAGGCCGTAGCAAAAGAGTTGAATAAGGTGGATTCATCTCTTTTACTTGATTCTAGTAACAACTCTGCTATGTAATTTACATGGTAAACAGAGTATCATAAATTTTATTGGGTAAATGTTAGTAGTTGAATCCATTGGCATTAGCCAATATTGTGAATCGTCTGTTCCGTATTACACCAAAGGCCAAATATTCCAGTTAAGTATAACATCTAAGTGTGTTGATTTGTCTTAACAAATTCTGGTTTATGGGATTCATTTAAAATGCGAATTATATATGTGGATTTTCTGCAGTTAAACCTAGCATCTTCATCTTGCTACGAGGAGGGTATTTTCCATCGAAAAGGAAACAAAATTGGTCAATTCAAGAAAAAAGTTTATTTTATGACCGTCACCATCTGAAACGATGCAGATAGATTATGAGGCGGCCAATCGTGTTTACCCGTTGGCAATATGAGCTACGGATCTTCAATAGACACTATTTAACAAAGTTACAAAATAAAATCCCATTTAAAACAGTTGGTTTCATCTCTGTTACACTTGAATCTTCAAATTGTATGTTTATCAACGCCTGTGATGTGATACGATGTACTGTTAACGGCTAAAACCAAACTATACAACAGATACGTTATAAACCATTTCACATTCATTGCAATGACCGACAAAATAAAGCCATTTTAAATTTATAGACTCATAAATGATTAATTGATGATACCAATTTTATACGAATATTAAATTTAGATACGGTCCAAGTTACCTCATATACTAAAACAATTAGATAATTTATTCATTATGTTGATTTAAGAGTCTAATAAATGTCATATCTAATTAATGATTCTATTTTTTGTGTACATTAATATTAATGTTGTTGCACCAAACAACACATACAACACAATGGGATAACGTTAAACCGGAAACTTAAATTTGATTTAATCGAATTGATTTTTATGGAAATTTATTAATGAAAAAAAGAGGAAAATCAAGAATAAAATTAAATAGCGTTTTGTTGGATTTTAATGACTAATTATTCTAGTTTGAAATTGATTAAAACAATCAGCTTGTGATTGGAAGAGAAAAACTATTCATATTTATGATGAACTGGCAATTTTAAATGAAATGATTCCAATAAATCCTATTTCAGATTAGTTAAATGTGAATACATAGTGAAATTAGTAGAGCATAAAAACATTAAATATTAGAAGGGTGGATTTATGGAAGCTTTTTCAAAAAAAAAAACAATTAATGGGGTTGTTTGCTATATGAATGATAAAGAAAACTGGTTCACTATGAGTGTGATCATTAATCAAAATTTGATAATCATTTAATTAATGTTGGCATATTTTAATAATCCATGATTTCCATTGTATAGTGTTCACCCACACCTTCATACGAATGCAAACAAAGTTGTTGGCAACAAAGACGTACGTAGAATACGTTTAACATAGTAGAACGGTAAAACATTAATTCCATGTTGGCTCATAATTTAATTCAACAGAAAAAGTTTTTAGTTATTCTGTAATCAATAGGAAAATGACTGGTACCGGTAATGTTTTAGTCCAACTGGAAAACTTTCTGTAATCCACGCATATCCGATTGAGAATCTGTTGCCAACATTACAGTTTAATACTCTTGGTATATAATCTATAGATTTGTCTTAAAAAGAAAACAGTTCAAGGTATGAACAGTTTGTGGTAAAAGCCCAACCATAGAACAGATAAATCCTTTCGATTCAAATTTCAAAATACTTTGACTCTAATCTAATCCCGTTTAGATGTTAACCATATATTCATGTTCATAATTTTATGGTATTCCTTTTTTTACTCTGCATTTAACAGCCAGAAAACCCCTAAAAAGATTGCTTGATTTAACGGAATGTAAACCACACATTTACCAAGAATACACTGACAGAATTTTGTGGCAAAACCCATTGAAGATCTCTTTTCGTTTTCTAGAGATTTAGATACTATTAGCGTCACCAGAGTTTATAACTTTAACGCATTTACCATTCACTTTTCTTGGTTCACACCTGATGATGTGCTCCAACCCATAACTTCCGATATTCAGATCCCTTTTTCTTTACAACACCGGTGTACCCAGAAAATAGTAGTTTTCTTTTTAAGACGTCTAACAACTTCCTTAAAAGTATTTCATTGTCTAACTATTATGATTTTCTCTGATCACAAGACCCTTTTTTTCTTATTTTGCTATTATAACTCACCGGTGGTGTGTTCCCATCCACAACTACCACATGGTACACATCAGACCTTAATTCACTTAAAATTTACAATATTTACTTCAATTTCAACAGCATTATGCTGTAAGTAGTGAAACATACACTGAATTTAAATTGTTGAATTTTATTAAATAATTTTATTTTTGACCACGCGCCATCCAAATTGAAAGAAAATATTTCAACAAAAATAACAATTTTATTATGAAAGAATTTACGTTCCGGTCAAACGATTTGCACGTGGTCAACTGAATAAAAATTTAACACAAAACAAATTGGTCGAACAATTCAATTCGAACGTAAAGGTTCAAAGTCCAAAAAAAAAAATTTCTGTTCCTTTACGTTTTTGTGACTAAATTTTTTCTCTTTCTACCAATTGAATTCTAACCTCAAAGTTCTACCACTGCAATTCCAGTAGAGTTCATCAAATGAAAAGTTTAGAGTTTTTACTCTTTTAGTTTCAGTTTTTTTTTTCTTTATTTTGCGGCTCTATTGAGAAAATTGTTTTCTTTTTATGCCATTGAAGGAAAAATCGACCCTCCGATTGCAGGATTATTAAATTATAAATGAAGATTTAGAAAATTTTGGTCACGTATTAAGTTTAATGGATTTACAATGTTCAATTGGTAGTGTGTATTCGGAACCAAATTGCATAACAAAATACTAAACTTCTATTCACTTTGTATTACTATCGTTGAGTTCAATCAAAATTTCTAAATAGAAAATTACGAAACCGAAATTCAAAGTTGTTAAAGCTAAAACTAAACCATCCGCAATAACTACTTAAATTACTCGATATAATTTTAGAATCAATTTCGACTAAAACTGATAGAAGTGTTTTATCAGAAACTGTAGTTTTCATCAGTGGAAGCACCATCCAACTTGATTATTTGACTCGAATGAAATTTATTTTTTGACCAAAGAAGACCAATCGTATGTCACCACTTTCTAGTTTGGTATTTTGTTACACCACCACAATCCAAATATTATACACTATGTAACAGACCTAAAAGGGTAACGTGTGAATTTTCAATTTTCGCATTACACACACTGGATACATATACCGTTTTCTAAAGTGGTTAATGCCTCTTTTTCTATTTACCACACATACAGCATAACGATTTAGTCTGTCAACATTTTTTTTTGAAGCCCACAATTATATTATATTGAATTTTATCGATCAAGTACCATAAGGACTCTAGACTAAATAAATGCGACTCTGAATTCCATTGGTGTACACTTTAAGTATGATTTATTTAAGTCTAATATGTTTTGTCTCATGTCCATTAGAGACAGCCAACAAAAAAGAGTAAATGTTACCCGGTACAGTTCTCTATTTCAACGGGTTTTTCTCTGTTTTCACTTAAATTAATAAATACCATTTTGGCAGATTTCATATACAAACGGTCTCTAGTCATTCCATATAAAGCTCTCCCATTGATATATCACAACATCATTCATCTATCGAATACAATTTTTCTCCATTTTCCATTTCATCGAATACCGTTCAGTTTGATCGTACAAACAAAAAACGATAGAATTCAAATAAGTCCCTTTCTAACAAACTTGACATTATGAGGATTGTAATGTTGTCCTTCTTTTCACTCTGTGCTCTACTATTTGGTACCGGAAAAAAATGACAGTGTCTTCTGTATTTTCATACACGCAGTGAAGAAAAATCTAAATCCAACCAAAAAGATATTTTAGTTGCCACTGGTTGGGGATGCAAAAAGAATCACGAAATTCCAGTTAAAAGATATGAAAGTTTTGTAGCGCTTTTCCTCTCAAATGGCATATGAAAAAGGAAATTTATTTCATTTTTGACCTGTTACCAAATAGACTATTCCGGGAGCTTTGATAAATGATGATAATTTTGAAACCCTTAATACCCGTCATCTAAAATATGTTTTACTTTTTGGCTTTTTTTATTTATTTTTTTTGCTCAGAAAAATGTACTCTACGATGTGTCTATATGAGTCGGTGCTAACCAATTGGTATAGAGTTCATTTGAAGAATGGTACGTTACCAATTCATATCATACCATACAAATAGGACTGATGAATTTGGCCGTCAAGCACAATTGATCGGTGATTCAATGGAACCAAAAAAAAAAAAAAGCGAATAAAAATAAAAAAGCCAGTAAACGACCATATACAACACAATCATTGAACATAAAATAACATTGAAAGGATACTTTTAGTATCATGTTCTTTTACTCATTTTTTTTATGCTGCGCCCAATGACCATAAATGAAAAGTAAATGATCATATGGTGGTGATAAAATCTCGGACTAAATAAAAAAGAAACAGAAAATAACGAATTGGTTAACATTCAACTAAATATGACTACCATTTGGTTTGAATCAATTCAAATGACACTTTTCTGAAATGTTTGATTTGTTTGTGTGTCCATTTACCAGTATGAACCACACTACATAAAATTGGCTGTAAAAGGCTGTCGTGATGGATGCGTTGGATCAAACTATAGAATATTTGTTTTCCACCCACCGAAATTGAATGTCCAATATGAATATAAAAAATGATACCCCGGGTGATATTCAATAACAAATTTTTATGATTTGAAATGAACCAAAAATCATCTATGAATGGACCAAAAGAAAAACTCATCCATATGATTGACCAAACGTTATCGTTCAAAATATTTTCTATTCCACCCTCCATAGTTCCATTGTATATAAGAAGAAAAAAAGAGAAGTGAACATAATAAATGGTATGACTAAAGAAATACCAAAAAAATTTATGCGCTATTCGAATGGAAATATGGTAACAGCACGTAACCACTAGTGTTAAAGGATAACTTTTCATTATACGATGGCAGGGAATTGAAATCAGAAACCATTAAGGCAAATAAATCAAATAATAAAATAAAAATCATTAAAGGAATTTCATATTTCCCTTCATTTGGTGTTCGTTTCAGATAACTAACTTCTTATTACGACATGAATAATTTACAATTTTCAACTAAAAGATGATTTACCTTAACTAGATAATTAGAAACAGAGAAATTGTAAATTACATTGCACTAATACGTTGCACAATTTCCTGTTGCCATTTCAATGATTATGTTGGGTGAAACCAATAAAATCAATATTAATGGCATTGCTTTTCACTTGACTGGAGATTTTGCATAGAAATGGTAAACATTTATTTTGGATAATCGGATGGACCGTTTACTAGAGAAATGTACAATTCTCTCTATTCCCCAAATTCAATAAATTTTTATATTTTCAACGTTTTTTATATTCAAAATTATCATATTCAAATGGGAATTGATGAAATTGTTAAATCTATCTGCTGTAACATTAATTACAATTCCATTGTATACAATGAAATGAACTAATATGTTTAACATGGTATACAATTTAATGTGTTTATATCTGATGAATGAATACATTCATTGGAAAGAAATTTGTTATCAGATAAAAAACAATTTTATTTATTCAATATTTTACTATGGTGGAATGCATTCATTCGTTATACACTTAAATTATGCATGATTATAATTGATAGGCATTAAATTTACGTTTTGTAATATTAAAACGAACATGAGAATTTTTGATATCCGCATCATACTAAATATAATCATATTGACAATACAGTCAAATGTACAGAATATATCCTAGTCTTTTCAACCACCCCTCCAACCCAGGAAAACGTTCAATTCTGTTTCATATACATCCAGGAGTGTATTAAAACAATAGAAATTATTTGGTTCTGACTGAATACCCACATATCCCTACACACGGTAGTTTAAAATTATGTTATGCAACGTGAGGACATGTTAACTTCAATGTCTCATGTTATTTTCCATTCAGTTTTTTTTTTCTTTNTTTCATATACATCCAGGAGTGTATTAAAACAATAGAAATTATTTGGTTCTGACTGAATACCCACATATCCCTACACACGGTAGTTTAAAATTATGTTATGCAACGTGAGGACATGTTAACTTCAATGTCTCATGTTATTTTCCATTCAGTTTTTTTTTTCTTTATTTTCGTAATTTCGTTGTTTAAGTAAAAACCACTTTTCAATAAATGGATCGCAATGTGTGTACTTTGTGTAAGACAATTTTCACACTTCATGAACCATTTCTCCATAATATTCTTAGTGTCTTTCTCGTTACCAAAACTACATGTTATTTTCTATACGATTGGGTACTACAGTTCAGTAAAACGTTAACAATATTTATTACATTCACAACATTATGAGTTTGAAATTCAATTGTATTACCACCAACTTCATATTACATATAGAAAATACTGGTACTGTTCAGTATGATGAGAAACAATTGAATCGTGAAACATTTAAAAGGACTCTACAGTTGTAATCGGTACGTATATTGTTGAGGGGGAGATACTTATAAGAAGGAACATCTTCTTTGGATTATTATAAGTCTAATCTGTAGTAGACGAATAAGAAAAATATATCGAATTAAATTCTGAAATTCTCTATTTGGTTGAGGAAACGGTAAAATTGAGATAAGAATAAGAATATTTTCTCAACATTTTATTTCTTTTTATGTGGTATACTGATTATATGAATGGCATAGAATACTTTATTCATGTAATATGTAAATTACTTTACCATAAAACTTTAATAAGGAAAAATATTGGAAAATTATGATTTATTATTATCGATTCATGTTGCTTTTCTATGAAATGAGAGATAGGACCCACCACTAATATCACAGTACGTTATAAGGAACTTGAGGGTAGTTACCAACCTCAACGATTCATTTATGGCCCGGTTAACTGAATAGAATATTCTGTGGTAAAGAAGAAATTACCAAATGAGGTGAAACCTCATTTCAAAGGCAATTTTTTGTTTCATTTTTTGATTATTTAGTGAGCGTCTCTATACCCAATGTACCCGAAACACACTCCCTTGTGTAATGAACTGATTTTCTCCAATCTCAGTAAACGAAATGGTAAAACTTTGTTTTTAGTGTGAATACCATAACCATCCGCGTATTTACATTATATTGATTTAAAATTCAATAAATTTACATAAGAATTATGTTGTTCTTTCTATACCAGAACCAGAAGACAAACCCCATCATAGTACCAAAACCCAAATCAGTTGGGTGATCTTGTTATTATGGGCGGTTTGGTATTAGAGAAACTTATTGAATTTTCTTTATGAGATGCTCAATAGAATGAATGATGGCCATTCAATTGGCATGGAAAAACACCAAATCACTTCCGATATAAATAACCAAAACATATTAATGAGAAATTATACTTTCTCCAACACTTTTGTTATTGCCACACGGAAAATTTTAATTTCTTTCTTTCAGTATTTTTTTTTTTCAATTCAGAAGTTGATGTCACAAAATGAACCAAAAATAAATTTTTATTTTCAGATGGAGGATAGTCGAAGAGTTACCATAAATTATGCGAGTTTTCATTTGACTCAAACTTTATGCCATCACCATTCATTCAGTGTGTTCAGAGCAAAAAAAGCGAGAAAAACACACATAAAACCGAGATTGGTAAAAAAAACTTTTTATCCTGATTGCTATGGGAATTGATTAAACCAAAACCAAATGGTAAGTAAAAGTGTACTCAGAACAATTTGTTTACATTGATTACTGGGCCCCACCGATTACGTTTATGTTTCAATGTGCAAAGTAGAACATTTTTTTCTTGTTATTTTAAAGCTTTTCTCTTCTAAATCATTTGTAATTACTTTTCCATTTCTTTTTTGGTGAAAAATGATCGATTGAATATAAACGATTTTATAATTCAATAAACATCTGAGCATTAATTTAGATGTTCGGTTGCATTGAATATAACACAACATTTAATCGTGTCATTAATTTTTATGGCGATATCGTTAACCTTTGAATCTAAGGCATTCGAATTAAAATGTAAATTATTGAGAAATACCATTAAACACCTGACTCTTTATTGAATTCTAATAGAATCGATCGATTTGAATTAATTCTGATTGCACCGTTTCATTTCAAAGAACTGATATTTTGATGAAATTGTAGTAAAATGCCCGAATAAACTATAAAACAGTTGATATACACAGTCAAATAAGAATAACCATTTAGAAATTAATAACCATAAAATTTTTATCTAAAATTTTCATTATTGACTCTCATCAATCGTGTTGGATACCGCCTTCCTTAGTCAACCCAACACCACCTAACTGGTTTCCATCAATTCTCTTTTATCACAATTTGGCGCCTTTCCCAAAAAAAAACAAATAAATTCTCTTTCACGACGAAGATTGATTTGATAGCTGATTTTCTTTCACACAATTTGTGAAAATATTTACGTTACGACGAAGATGGATTAACATTATTTGAAGAAGACACCAAGTGTTCGATCATAAACAATTTTATGCATTTTTATTAAGATGAATACAAAATAGAAAAGTAAGTCAAAACATCAGATTGTATGGAAACAACATCAAACGATTTATTCCATTTAACACCCAATTGAATATTGGTTACAATAAGAAAATAACAAATCAATAACCGTAAACTGATAATGTTAAATAGAATACAATCGATAACAAGCGAGAATCGACCCAAACTACAAAAGATTAAAAGACAAAATATTTTCATTTCTCATCCTTTTGGTTTATATTCAATAATTTACAATCTACTTACGGAACACAACTTCTCAAAAGAATAACAACCGAAAATTTATTCGATATTTTCTTTCACTTTATTCTCGTTTCATTATTTTTATAAGGAAATTCTCTATCATTTTTGTTATACGTTTGACAGGTGCAACCACACGGTACAATACCTTTAGCAATGATAATAACAAAATTTTAAACCGCATTGTTTGTGATATCATCCCCCCCTCAAATCCGAACAAAATAGAATTAAAAGAATCCAAGAAATTGCAATAAGACAATCTTAAAATGAAAACAATCGATTCGCTAGATTTTTAGTACATTGAAATAAAGAATAAGTCTTTTTATCGGATAATTTCAATTCCCCATTTAACATTTTCTATTATTTCTTACTTTTTTCTTGTTTAAAATCAAGTGTTTCGTTCTGTTCCGTTGTATGTTTTCTTATTCCATTATTATCCCATTGAATTGTGAAAATGGTTCATCCAATTCTTTAGTGAAAACTTGTACTTGTTCATTTCCTTCTCTTAGAAACAGAAAATTATTAATTTTTCTTTAACAGCAAAGAAACATTCTTTCACAATTCGTGTATTGTATTTGCCATCCGGTTTTTGGTTTTTAAAAATCGAAAAACGTCTCTTAAGAAAACGAATGAAAGTTTTCCTAAGAGTCGGTTATACTTTTTTTTCCATGGTCTTTCCGTTTATTTCTTTTGGTGTTTCACTTCATTTTCCAAATGATTTTTCTTCTACTGAATTCACGGTACGAGTAGGTGCATTAAATTTTAGTTTTTCCAAAATATTTTATTATTTTATACGAAATGAAATGGTGTAGTGTACTTAATGTAGACTAAAATAATGTGATGCACTTGTGGCTAAGAATTGCCATGGTAAAAAGCCTCCACTGGAGAATTCAATGGTAACATAAATATTAAGAAGAAAAACCGGTACGATACAAAAAATTGTATTTCCCTTTTTAACTTTCCATTCAGAAGCAATGGCAGAAAATACCGATCCAATACATTAAAACTTAGACGTGGCGTTAAAGCCAAGGAAAATATTTAGTTTTTCATTGCAATAAAAATAGTTTTATCGATGAACTTTTGATAGAGTTTACGAACACAAACGTCATCGTTATGTACCATAATAGTCTCTTGTTGTTGTGTTGTTTAGTAATGATGTTACACACGCATAAAGAAACTTTAACATCAAAACATTGAAGGTAAAAAATGAAAATGAAAAGAAAAACCAAAAGAGACAAGAAATAAATGAAAAGTTTTTAGATTTTATGGTCCCTTAGATCTACATTCTTTATACCCAATTGTACAGAATCTTAAACATTTGACTGTAATTAAAGTATCCAATTTGATTCATTCCACATTTTATCATTAGGAATTGCTATTTTATTTCGGTCCATTATCTCTTACAATCAAAAACTATTTGGTTAAACAATTTCAAGAATAACAATAAAAACTTTAACAAATTTCATCATTTCTTATGATACGTTCCGTATTACTTATGAAGGGGTTGAATATATCACTTTAAGGGCATCACGTCAAGCGTAAGTAAACTTTTATTAGCAACCAACGAAATGAGTACACAATACACAATTTCATAATTATATTTGTCTTAACTATTTAGTTGTTGTAGATTGTCACCAGAAACACAGTGTTAACAATCATCTCGGATAAAGCAAAGAATGAATGATGGCCAATGGCAAAATCAACAGTGTATTTCAATGCAATTCCTTCGTGTAATTCAATTAGCCAACGTTAATGGCCTCCAATTTTAAACTCAACACAGTAACTCCCAAGTTCTGTGTCTCAATTTAAGTGAAATTTATGTTTTTAATGCAATAAATGTGAGGAGGCGATGTAATTACTCAATTAC
>JXOR01000195.1:0-16937 GCA_001014335.1 Coboldia fuscipes
CCAATGAACAGAGTGTAGTGTTGTATCAAATCGATTGAATTGCATTTCGCTTTATACATTTTTCACGTATACTAACCAGATGTGGTTCCCATCAGTTTCATTTAGCGTAACAAAAGGCGTTTAACTATTTTCCATTCATAAAATTTTGGTGAATTCTCATTTGAAAGCACCAATATAAAAAAAAAAGAATAGTAATTATTCGATTTAAATTCTAGAAATGTGCAAATTTTGAATGATATTTACCTGATCAATTGTGGTTTTCCATTTATCATCGAATCATCACGTCAATGGTGTTAAGTGCTCGGCCCCAATCATTTAAATTATCAACTTTGCGATCTTTGTTACCAAATGTTTCTAACATTGTATGAATTTCACCTTTATTTTATTTTTTGATTATTCGATTGCATACACCTGAAATTATATATGAAAATTATATGGTTCATTTTATAGGAAATTATTGTCAATATTTTGAAAATCTATTGTGAAACCTGCTATTGTTAAAAGGTGATTCTTTTCGATTCAATGAAAAGAAACAACGGTTATCCACTCGTAATAAAACAAAATAAAATTTTGAAAGAACTATAATTTAAATTGATAATACGGAAAAAGATGTGAGAGAGACAATTACCTGTGTTAGCATCCCAAAAATATCGAAAAACATAATAATTCATTGGGCTTTTGTTACTACAATAGTAATTTAAATACATTGATCCACATTAAATAATGCTTCCGACTATTAATTAACTCGATTGAATGCCATTCACGAATGGCAAAAAGATTCAGTTAAAATTTGAGTTGGGTCACATTACTTCATTCATTTACGGTTCCTAGCAGAAGATACTCTTCGATGATTAAATGGTACCAATTGACCGGTTCTGTTTTTTTTTGTTATTTAAAGAAAAAAACTGGAATTCTATCTCATTCATCTTCTCTACTATTTTATTAGATCTCATTTGATATAAGAGTAAAAAAATATCCGCTAAATCGATTGTATTGTGATCAAGTGTCCATAAATCAATAATATCACCGGTGGGCGTGTATTGAAAAATATGTAATCATTGATTTCGTTAAGAATCACAAAAAAGACGAATTTCTTTATGAGTTTTTTACCTTTTTATGAACAAAAAAAAAATTTAAAAATGTATATCATCGGCTTGTTAAAAACATCCAATTATGTTAAATAGATTTATTTTGGTTCTTTGACTTGAACAGGATCTTATAGAATATTAATGTTTCCGCGTGCTCTTAAACATAATCTGCAGATGATATCAATTAAATTATAGTTGTGAATTGGCGCCAATCTAATTTTCAACTGAGTCCACTTAGTCCTCGGAAGCATTAATGCCAAAAGGACCGTTATAATGGTGAATGTACCTTTCGGTATGATAAGTGTGGATGCAATAGATTTCACATTTTTTAAGGATGTCGACTGATGATATCAATTAAATGTGCATACTGACATTTATAGCTTTTTAATTGGCCTGCAGATCCTTACGTGATTCGTATTACATATTGCAATCACTTTGTTATCTCACAGACCCATACAAACATCCTCCCATCGTCCAAGATTCTGTTTTTATAAATGGCAAACTGTCGTACATCCTACTTTTCACCGGTTCCACTTGATGTACCTTTTTGAAAAATAAATATTCATAAATCGGTGTTCCATGAATTACACTTTAATGAAGTCACTTGAAAAGAAATTAACTTCATATGAATTTTTATGTTTTATTTGGGTGGAAAAGATAAATAAACGAAACAAATTGTAGCATTTGTGAAAGTCAAGTATAAAAACGATCTCATATTTCTGTACACAGAAGCAGAAACAGCTTCTGTATGTCATCTACTTAATATCGTTTAGGACTTAAATTTTTATTATTGTATTTTGCTTGAATTTTTCGACTGTTAATTTGTTTCATCTGCAGCGTTAATAAGTTGAGCAAACATCAAACGAAATCATAACAACTGCACAAGCATTGCATTAATTTTATGAAGATTTGTTTTTGCTTATACCCGTAACATTGTAGTGCTTATGCAATATTATTCTCTTGTCATCAGTTTTCCATTCTTGTTTCTCAATTTTACTACTCATAAATAACAAAATTTTTATAATAAGAAAAAACAAAAAAATGGAAAATTTATGATCTTCAATGTTATGGTTTTTCGTTATGCTCAGTCATTTTTTTTTGGCAACATGCTAAGTAAGAGCAAAAGAGTCAATTCATTGGAATGCTTCAGTTATACCAGTTCCAGTAGGCAGCAATAAAAATATTTGTATCAGTTGTTTTTTGTTTGGTATTGCTGTCGTCAAAGGAATAGAAAGTTGAATATTGTTGAAAGATGAAATCTTATGGGTGGCTGCTTTAACATTTTTTTTTTGAATTTTAATGATAAAAATATAGAATTGCCTATATTTTGGAACATTAAAATTAAGTGAACGATAGAGATGAGTGTCCGTTTACTGGTTTGTGTGTATGTGACATCATTTTTATGATACTTAAACAAAAAATGTTAAAATTAAAGGACCATTTAAGGGTCGTTGTTGTCTATTTTTGTTCTTTTTTGGATTGTTACTGGTTCACAGTCAGTTGATCCCTGCTGACTTTTCATAGCCTATTGCTCCTGTTTCATTTGGTTAATGATAAACATTGTATACCGTTTTCCACTTAAATGTTACACATCAAAATTCCACGAGATTTATTCTTAATATTCTTTTCTATTTTTTTTTTCTATTTTTCATGTGTGTAATAAAGCTACCAGTTGTAGAATGATTTATTTATCTTAATAGACAGAGAGAAAAAAAAATGTACGAAACGTTGTATCGTTCTATATGTGATGTAATGTATCCTGTTCTGTATCCCTTGAAATATTTACACATTTAACATATCCTGAGGGTGGAATATCGCTAACACTATTCTCAATATCATCATAATATTCTCTACAACTGTTTAAGTTACTTCTTATGTAACACTATGCTGAAAGACTTCCAGCTAAATTTCAATTGAATCCCGAATTTCTGTTCTATTAAAACTCCTTGTACAATAACTCAACGAATAAAAACGAACGATTAAAAATCATTTGGTTTTCTACAATTTTCACTATGAAGTATTGCTGTTGGCAATTTTATTCCTTGTTTTTTTGTAACATGAAAAGAGAATTTAAAATGTTCAAATACGTTTCTGTTTTCCTCTCTTGTAATTTAAAAAGGATATCACTCTTGACATAGATTTTTTCTTCGGAACATAATGCAGCAGCAGATTGCATTTCATTTTTAATTCTTATTTTCTTCAATTTTGTATAAGAGTCATGTGTTAATTTAGCATAAAATCGTTTTTAAGTAATGACCTTTTGGTACTTGGGTCAAATTACAATGACAACATATTTCTGTTAACAGGCGCTTACCAAAACTCAATGTACCATAGATCAGTTCTATAACAAATGATTACATATACAAACTTAAACATTTTGATACTTACACATTCAAATCACGTCTCGCTGTTGAATGCAAATTTCGATTGTTTAACAGGAGAAAAAAATGAAATGAATATCATTGGATATTGACCAATGGACCAATTGATGTTAAAATTCAGTCAATTCTTTTATTGGGCTTTCTATTTAAGTTTGTGTAATACGATATTGTCTGGATATCAGTTTTGTGAAACGCTTATTCATCACATTTAAATGTCTATCACATTAATGGTTAGTTCATTTTTATTCCCGACTATGTAACTGGGGGGAGACATTCTCCATAAACTATTTGACAGGAATATAACGGCGAGGTTAGCATATTGATATGACCAAAAAGGAAGTTCGGAACAATTTTTCTCTCTTTTCCATTTTTTTGTTGTTGAATAAAATAATCATTTTTATTCTGTGGCCTTCCGTTTCTGGTGTGGAAATATTTTGCATGTGTGTCGCCATGTTCAATGGATAGAAAAAAAAAGAGTAAAGTTTGTATCTATAACGTGCATCTGGTATCAGTTTGAATGGTCAGTGAAGTTATGTCGCCTATAGGATTTTCTGATCAGCATATCATTTCGACAGTTTCTGTTCAGTCTCCAACTCTCGCCCACAATTTTATGAATTGGCAAAAACAGAGTAGAAGGAACTACAAAATAGTTGACCGCTGTTAACATAAAAACGGTGTCAATGCTTTTACCATTTAAATTTAAAAAAAAAAAAAAGGAACTTATTTACTTGTCGCGAAAAACATTTTCCAGTAAAACACCAGGAATTTCATTTATTTTGATGGGTAACCAGTTGTGCCTATTTGAGTTGATGGTATGAGGTGCTCTCAATCAATTTCAATGAGAAAATATTTTGCATTTTCATTAAAATGCCATGGAATTTCATTTTCATCATGGTTTTTCTATCGTTCTTTGTTTCAATAATATTGGTGGTCACATACATAGGACACTGGGAATATTTTTTAAAATTCTTTATGATATCATTCTAAGAAGAACTTGATGATAATACAATTTTTGTGTGATACTTATCAGTTTATATATGCAGTTTTGTAATCAACGTTGCAATACTTTGAATGGTAAACATCAACTGTTTGTAACTTAAAAATCCGAAATATTACTCTTGTTGCATAATCTTTTGTGTTGAATATTCATTGATTTTGCATTTTATACTGGAAATAGTTTCATATGAAAACTAAATCACTAGTTTTGAACCACATCAAAAGGATTTTCCTGTATTAAAGATCTGTTTATACTATGAAAAATGGAAAATTGATTTTTCATATTTGAATAATTTTTCTTTTTTAAGTTTTTACTGGTATTTCTCATTTAACTATTTGTACAGTATTCGGTTGGTAACCAACTACTCTAGTTTTTAACTTCCCACTATGAAACACTATTAATACATGAAATCATGAATAATATTTATGGGTACATACTTAGTGAATTATATTTATTTGTATATTATATAATCAAATGTTGTTGTTATTCAAAGGATGGTAAATTATAATTCGTTTCTATGAATTCATTGAAGTTATTAACGAAGTGGCAATTTCTATTTTGTTTTTTTATTTATGTGGCTTTTATCCCTTTATATTTCTCATTTTAAATCTTATGGCTGCTATAGAATATTTACAATGTTTCTTTAGGAAAATAATCCTTTGTACACAATTCATTCAAAATGCAGATTCTATTACACGCCCGTGTGATTTTATTTTATATGAGCCATGTTATATAAACTGTGAGGGTTGTGGGTGGTATTTCGGTACAAATAAAGGGATTCGTTTCTATGAGAAAACTTGGATCTTTAAAAGATGTGTTGCACCAGTTGCCTTATATCCCATATATAATTTTATTTAACTATGGAATATCCAAACATTCAATGAATGTGCAGGCCATGGTTAATTTGAATGAAGAACCCATACTCTGAATTTTCATTCGTTATGTGTGTGTGTTTTTTTTTTTAATAAATTGAATTATTTTTTGAAAATGCTACTTTTTGCATAAATTTCCATCTTAAAATGGAGCGCTCTGTGTACTCCTTTTACCAATGTATTTAAATTTCCCTTGTATTTTCCTCATTTCTGTTTTTCTACTTGTGTTTTCTCTCAATTTTTATATCTTTATTTTTTATTCAACTGAAATTTCTGTTGCTTTTTCAAAATCATTTGTGAAAGCAAAAAAAGAGAAAAATGTATAAAGAAACGGGGTACAATGTGTACATAATGTTCAAGTACTTTTACCCATACACAATTTTCATTTATGTTCCATTTGCCATGGTATTATACATTTTGGCATTTCAGTTACCATAATGAGCGATAGAACTGAGTAGCAATGCGCTGCATAAGAACTGAATCATAAACCGTATCAAGTACCATCCAGAAATAATATCCTATGAAATTGAAGGGATACTAAGAAAATATAAGCTTATTATTATAAGCCATAAGAAACTTTGGATATAAAAAAAATGAAAACGGGAAAAAAAATCATTACTTACATTTCTGTATTAAAATAAGAGACGAAAAAAAAATAAGTGAAATTCGCTATCGTTTGGAGAACAAAGAGAAATTTTTTTGAAATGAAATTATTTTAATTTGTTCTCTTAACCATCGTCCTTACACCCTCAATGATATTTTTTTGTTTTATTCTTAAATGAATCTTGAAGTATTCTTAGCATTCACAATTGATTACAGTTAAACAGTTGAATATCACGAGTATCGTTAATATTTTCCTATGAGCTGGTTTTTTTTTGTTCTCTAACGAGATTTCAAAGGACTGAAAAAAAGAAATAAGATGGTGTGGCCGGAAATCTTTTACCATTTCAATTGAAAATTCAATCTTAAGACGGTCGAATATGAATATCAAAATCAAATTGGCTAGAAACTAAAAAGGATAAGAAACAAGATGATAATCATTTTTACGGAAATATTGTTTGCTATACGTTAAAATTCCAACACACAAAAATGGATTGCTATTTTCCGGTTTTTCCAACCAAAAAAAAGAAGTATACGGACCCAAAAATTCTAACCCCAAAATAAGAAAAGTATAGAGAAATTTTTCAGTGATCAGCCAAGAAAACAAAACACGAGCCAAACCAAAAATACAAGGAAAATAAGAAGAATTTTATGTGTTGTTTATGTGGCTACAATGCCTTTCGTCTGATTTTGGGGAAATTGTGTGTTTTCCTTTCTTTTTTTTAGGAAGATTTTCATACGTTACACAACTAATACATCGTTTTGCCATACATAATGTTTTGCATACCAACATTGTTAACAAATTTTCTTCTCTTTTTTTGTTACTAACCATCGACTTGGCACTTGTATTACATAGTTACCTATGCACGGTACATTAAACCATTAAAAAAAATTAAATATTTCTAACATGTTTTTATCACCATCATACTAAGTAATTCGTGTGTGGTTTTTAAAAATGAAAAAAAAAAAACATAAAATCATCATCCCACTGTTTCCTCCGTGAGGATAAGTTCTTTTACTTTTTTTTTTCTGGTCTAAAATAAATTTACTGGAAATGCCAATAATAAAAGCGGAATTCTTATGTTCAGTCTAATACATATTTGGAGTTATTATGTCGATCCAGTTATCCAATGAATGGTGTTACATGAAATTCTTTAAGTATGTTGGGTATTCTAAATATGGTATGAGTGGTAAAAAAGCTCACCTATGCGGCATACCAACAGTTATTGATTTTAACCACCAAGAGAACCAGAAAAAAATGAAAGAAAATTTTCATTGCAATACACACGACACTGCCATCTCAACTTCATTGCCCAAAAATATGTTTTTGTAATGTTCAGTAGCTTCACATATCCTCAATGTACAGTTTTATAATCCTCAGTAATACTAAAACCCATAATCAGGATGGAAAAATTTTCTCTCGTTTTCTTCATTTTCCCATCTCCGATTTAGTTCGTTCACAAAAGTGAGAAAAACTCGATGGGAAAAAAGCACGGAAATATAGAACGTGTTTCGTTTATGATACACCCAACAAGGAAAACCGTTAAACAAAAAATATTGGCAAGATTTTCAGTTTTATATTTTCCTTCCATATATTTTATGTTCGAATACTTTTTTTTTGCTTTACCTTATGATGAAAAACCAGTATGCAACATATTTTCGTTTGTTAAAATTTCTAAACACGTACTACTTTACACTCAAATTCCATAAATATAAAAGGTGGTAACCAACAAAATAAGAAGCTAAACAAAAAAAAGGAAAGACGAAACCAAGCACGAATAAATGGAAAATATATCAAACACTGACTATAATAATTTAAAATTTTTTGAGCTTCTTTTATCGCTTTAATGGTGGACCAAGGGCGGTGAAGGTGTAATGGTTAGCCCACACATACCTAATGGCAGTTTATTATTGTTATCCGGTTGAAAATAGAAATAAAAAGTATTCCTTTACACATATCAAACTTCCATAGAGATTCTATGACGTTAAATTGAACCAAGAAAACAAAAATGTTGATCTAATATTATGCAACCCATTATGGTTGTCGGCTGGGGTCAATTCCCTCCCGAAATAAAAAAATAAAACACAGAAACACTCAAACTGGAATGAAAATTGAGTGACTTGCATACTTCAATTACATGCGAAAATCTCTCTGGGTTTTTCTCTCCCATCTACCGATAGCCAAGGATCACATTTAACTGTTGTATGCATGTCAGATGAATAATAAGTGGATATTGCTAACACACACAGTACTAGTTTTCCATTTCACCTGACACGTTGAATCAACTCCAGTTACACTATTTGAATATTATAGCATCCCAATAACATGGAAAAAAAGAATATAAAATATAGGAACGATGATGAAATTTCCTTATTCACGTCACAAGTGTTGTGTTTTTCATCTACATTTCCATTCGTTTCCTGAGTGTTGCGTTGATTTCTGGTTTCATTTACTACTAGTTTTTCCACCCTCTATCCATGGCAAAGGGATAATGTCATCATTGATGTAGTACTTTATGATTGTACTGAGAGTCAGTTAATATTTCCTCTCTATAGAAAATTTACATTGTGACACTATATCAATCCCCTCTAAAAACACTGGACAATGGCATCTAATAATAATTTGGTTTGAATTTCAAATGAAATTTTTATGTTATTCAATGTTTATTCTTATTACATGATTATGTAGGTTTCTTCTGTCCATAATCGTTATCAATTCTATTTGCCAAAATAAAAGATTGAAAAAATTTCTATTCTTATGAAATAGAAAACTTTTTTTTATCTTATAACAACGAAAAAAACATAAAAAAGTGAAAACTTTTGATAGAATGTAATCTTAACCGTCTTCTCTAATATTCATGGTAAAAGAGTAAGAGACATCATGAGATTAAAAGTAGAAGATTGGTATGAGTTGGTACTTTGTGTTCATGACATAAATATTGTCATATGCAATGGTATCTTATAGTTAAATTACAATGATTGTATATTTTCCAGGCCCCTGTAATAAACGGAAAATAAGATCAACCGTATACGAGAGAAAATTACAGTTTTACAGCCAAAAACTCCACTATAATTTCTATTCAGTAAAATAGAAATATATTGGTTATACGATAAACTTCCAATGCACTATTCTTGTTATGCCAAAAACACTATAAAAATTTTCCTCAATTGCACACATAAGTGGTGACTGTAACGAAAGATGGAGTTTTTACTATTTTTTTCATTTGAATTGTGAATTACAACGATATTCGTAACATCAATTTCTAGTTGCATACACATACAATAAATTCGTTCCAACCAATATATACAGCCGGTGTGTGTCCTAAAGGGAATTCATTCACATATAGCCTTTGGTATAAAGGATATCACCCACACCCTACTATCATCACAGTAAGATACGAAAGAGTATTACACATGGCATTTGTATAACATAATTTTCTTCACCTCATACCGTTGACTCAATTGACTATACAACTAAACACGGGTGCATAAAGAATAAGTCACATTTCACCCACACCTTATGCGGTACCATCTTTATGGTTATCTCGTGTTCTTTTATCCAACCACACACGGTGAAAGAATCAACGGTTTTTTCATTATTTTCCGTATACCTCATCCTCAATAGAATTGTATATTTGGGGGGTTGTTAACTCTAATATAATTTTACACATTTACGAACTCAAATATTGCAATTCACAATTTCTATATGTTGTGTCCTTTATAATGAAATAGAAGTGAATTCAGCTCAAAACATAGAAATCTTCTATTTCGTGACATAGAGAATTATTATTTCGTTTTACAATAAAGTCAAGTTATCCTGTAATGTCCGTTCCCTAAAATTTTTGTTATTTCCTTATACATGTTCGTTATTTTCGGTTACCAAAAAAAACCCCGAAATTTTGATACAATTTCTCCTCTAGTTTGTATGATTGTGTATGTTACCAAAAATGTTCCAATTATGTTCAGAATGTTGCGAGGGGAAATTCTTATGTTTGTAGATAAATTGGTAGCACACGCTTATGTCAGTGAGCGAGTTATGTTGATTACAGATTCTTTTATTTTCTTTTACTTGCTACCTACATTCTTTCGACTATGGAATTTTATATTCCCTCTATTCCATATACTGCAGAATATGATAATGCCCAGCTGCTGTAGAATTGTAGCGTTTTATACCAGGTCTCATCATCTTTTATCTGAGTATTCCCCAGCTGCCATAAAATCTCGTTGTTCTTATTACAAAATTCCATGGAGGAACGAATCAGTTGGTAACCCCAAAAGAACATAATACTTCGGTCCTGCACATAGAATATGCGTCTGTTTGTGAAACGACGCAAACCATTTCGTTTACTCTCTATTTCTTGTTTCTCTAGTTTTTCTGCGTCTCTCTGTGATCAGGTCTGGTTATAGCCAAAAAATTTTTATGTATTCAGTTCGTGCTAGTCTTGCGGCGATTAAAGACATGAAATCCAATTTTTATTAAGTATCGCGAATATTATTTTTTTTCCTTCAAATTCAAATTTTCACTGTGTAAAAAGATTGATCGTTCTTCCACACCTTAAAAATAAAAAAGTTTAACTAAGCAACAAAGTATTAAAAATGAATAGTGATTAAGTGAAATTATTGCATTTAAGTGAATCATATTAAAAAAAAATCTAAATGGAATTAACATCAATGGATTAACAAAAAGAAAAATTTAATTTTTTTCTTCTCAAGACAAGAGAATTGTGAAAAACTGTGAAACCATAAAAAAAGGATTAAATGAAAAATCGAAAGAAACGAGTATTTCGATTCGGTTAATTTAAAAGAGTTGAATACTCCAACGAAAAAAAGGATAAAAATTATTTCTCTTTTGCTCTGGATATTACTGGAGAGCATCAGTGCTTCAAATTTACCCAAAAAAGAAATAGGAAAAATAACATACACACCTAATTTTTCATCATTTTCTCTCCGGATTCTCGTGATTTTTCTTTCTGATGTGGTATACGGTTAAACACGGCAAATATCATCCCTTTAACGTAACACAATAATTCATTCAGTGGATACCACCAGAATATACGGATGGTTCATTTATAATTTTTATACTTCATTTCGTTTTTTTCATTCGTAATTCCTGTTTGCTGGGCACAAACAGCAATCAAACATTGTGAATGTGGAATAAATATAAAGTGGCAGTTGCCTAAGCTCCTCCATCACATCCATCTGATTCAGTTTATGCTGAATAAATCAACAACAACAACAACTACAATAATCTAACTACCAAAGTGTATTGTAATTCCATTGAAACCGGAATACTTATAATAACAACAACAACAATAAAACAGAAAAAGATGTATAAAATGGAATACAATTTAGTTAAAGGAATTTTAGTTGGAGCACTCCTGTTATTGGTGTTATCGCCATCATTGGAGTCTGTGAATGCTGAGTGCGCATGGGACAATAACAGGACTATGGTGAATTGTCATATAAATAACTTGGAAAAATCAATTTATGATGTACCAGATATATCGGATATAACTAAATTAAATATAAAATGCAACGATACCGTATATACGGTTAGTACATTAAGTCCATATGCATTTAGACGTTTTAAAAATATTGAAAATTTAAGTGTGTTCACCTGTCGTTTAGCCATTTTACAAAATGGTACATTTGATGGATTGGATAAATTAATAAAATTACAAATACGAACAAATCAATTAACATTAAATGATGGTTTAACACCAATCAATTCATTGGAATTAGAACAAAATTCATTAATTGGTTTACCACAGTTACAAGTGCTTGATTTAAGTGACAATAATTTACGTATCCTACCAAATGATTTAATATGTCCCACGGACAATTTAAGAACACTAAATTTAACTAGAAATCGGATACGTGCGATTAGTGATATCAATATTATGAATTTATCATGTCGTGATGAAAGTGGTTTACGTACACTAGATCTCAGTTATAATGAATTTAAACAATTGGCCGATGATTGGATTGGCGGTGTTAAATTACAAAAATTGGAAAATTTATTTATCAATGGTAATAATATTAGCCAAATCAGTGATAATGTATTTGATAGTTTAACGGGACTAAAAATATTAAATTTAAGTGAAAATCATTTGGACACAATACCAGTGAAATTATTTTATGAATTAAACCAATTACAAGAATTATATTTACAACGAAATCGTTTATATCAAATACCAGCAAATTTATTTGAACCAATGACACAATTATTAATATTGGATTTAAGTGGTAATCAATTGTCAAGTAATTATGTTGATGGACGTATATTTCGTGGTTTACAACGACTTGTAGTATTAAATTTAGCCCATAATGCATTAACACGTATCGATTTAAATACATTTAGTGATTTAAATTTCTTACAAGTGTTAGACTTAAAGAATAATTCAATTGGTTTTATAAATGATACAGCATTTGCACCGTTAACCAATTTACATACGTTAAATTTATCGGGCAATAGATTGCATACATTGAAAAATGGTTTATTTAATGGACTATTTGTATTATCAAAATTAATATTGAGTAATAATTTAATTGTGAATATTGAACCGAGTGTATTTAAAAATTGTTCCCACCTAAAGGAATTAGATTTAAGTGCAAATCAATTGGTCCATATACCGGGCGCTATAAAAGACTTAAATTTATTAAAAATGTTGGACTTGGGTGAAAATCAAATAACAATAATACATAATACATCATTTATAAATTTACATCATTTAACTGGATTACGTTTAATGGATAATCGTATTACAAATATAACAATTGGTATGTTTGCTGATTTACCCGAATTGGAAGTATTAAATTTAGCTAAAAATCATATTGAATCAATTGAAATTGGTTCATTTGATCAAAATAAAAAAATTGAAGCGATACGATTTGATACAAATTATTTAACGGATATAAATGGTGTATTCTCACCATTATCATCATTAAAATGGTTGAGTTTAAGTGAAAATCATTTGGTATGGTTCGATTATGCATTTATACCAATGAATTTAAAATGGTTAAATATCCATAATAATTATATTGAAGAATTGGGTAATTATTATCAAATACAAAATGAAATATCATTACGTACAATGGATGCCAGCCATAATAAAATAACAGAAATTGGTCCAATGTCAGTACCAAATTCAATTGAAATTATCTTTCTAAATGATAATTTAATACGTACGGTGAATGCAAATACATTTGTTGATAAAATCAATGTATCACGTGTTGATTTATATCAAAATTTAATTGTTAAAATGCATGCACATGCATTACGTTTATCACCGGCACGTATTAAAAAGGAATTACCACAATTTTATATAAGTAATAATCCATTTGAATGTGATTGTACAATGAAATGGTTACAAACAATAAATTCATCACCAAATCCATTGAATCCACGTATACGTGATTTAGAACAAATTCGATGTGTTACAGCCCGTTCACGTGATTTAACTGAACGTTTATTAACCACATTAAATCCCGAAGATTTTTTATGCCGATATGAAAATCAATGTCCATTGGAGTGTCAATGCTGTGGTACCAGTTCATGTAGCTGTATGATGACCTGCCCAATTGGATGTACATGCTATAATGATCAGTTATGGCAAGTGAACGTGATCAATTGTGGCGCCAAAAATGCCACAATAATACCAAAACGATTACCAAAGGATGCAACTGAACTATATTTGGATGGTAATCATTATCCAGAGTTACGTAATTTTATTGATTTTAATGGTATCAGTGACCTAAAAATATTGTATTTAAATAAAAGTAACATCATCCATATACATAATAATACATTCAATGGTATTTATTCGTTACACTCGTTACACTTGGAAGATAATAAAATACAAACATTAAATGGTTATGAATTCAATCAGTTGTATCATTTACGTGAACTCTATCTACAAAACAATGGATTATCATATATAGCGAATGTAACATTTGAAAATTTACGTTTCTTACAAGTATTACGGTTGGATGGTAACCGTTTAGCAACGTTAACCATTTGGCAAATGTATAATCAAATTGGTGGCCATCAAAGAAATTTTAAACAATTATCATTAGGCAAAAACCGTTGGAGCTGTAATTGTGCATTCATACGTGATTTCTCTAGTTTCTTGTCAACAAATGAATTAATCATTGATGATTTAGAATCGGTATACTGTATGACTTCGGGCAGTATAAAACGTAACATTGATATTAAAATCATAACAGAGTGTAATGGTTATGAGAATATTGTATTACCAGTTGGTATACATCATGGTTATGTACCATTACTGTTATTTGCATTAACATTAATTTTTGTATTGGTCGTACTTGTTATTGTATTTATGCTGAAGGAACAATTCCATTGTGGATGGTTAGGCGGTCAACAGCACGATGGTAAATTATTATTCGATTTATTGGTATTGTGCTCCCAGGAGGATAATGATATTGTTGCAAAGACATTAGTACCAGAATTAAAACGACGTAGTCCACCATTATTACGTGTCTGTTTACAGCATACAAATGTATCATATCCCCATATACAAGATGCGGCACATGTATCAAAACAAATTGTTGTATTCCTATCGAATTATTATTTAATGACTGAATGGCGACGTTATGATGTTAAGAATATTTTACAAAATAGTTGGCTACCACCAGGCAAAATAATTATAATACAAATGCCTGATTTAAATACACGATCTAATTTGGCATTAGAATTCTTTAATTTTATTGGCCATGATGCATACACAATGTTAGATATGATGGATGCTGATTTTATAAGTAAATTAAAATATGCACTATATGATACCGATGATGAGATAAAATCACCGTCAACAGCTAATGTTAATTTAATGGCAGACGATGAATCAAAAGATACAAATACAACAACATCGACAATGCCATCAACACAACCATTTTTTATACAACAGCGACAACCATCAATCTATCATATTGAGAATGATAATAAGGGTTACTATAATCCAGTGAAATCAGCATCTGTGGGCTCGGGGAGTCCAAGTGATGGGCCACCATTAACATTGGGCAATCAAAATCGTAATAGTTTATATACCGGCTATATGCATCAACAGCAGCAGCAGCAACAACAACAACAACAGCAACAACAACAGTTGCACTCATCTTCTTCATATCCACAGCAGGTGGGCAGCGGTCAACAACAGCATTTATATCATGTGATTGATTCAGATTATGGCAGTTTAAACTATGATGAGAATTCAATTGTCCGAGTACATCATCAATCACAAAATTCTGGTATTAGTACGAGTTCACATTCAACGAATGCATCATCTACGCGTCGATCAAATAAAAATATACAAAATTCGTCACATTTACCGCCCATTCAACCATCACCACAATCACAAAAGCATCAACAACAGCAATTGCATCATCAACAACATTTGCAATCAAATCAACAACAACACCATAGTCAATCAGATTCAGATGATCAACGTGATGTTAATGGTTTTCTCGTATAGCTGTTACCATTCAATTAAGCGTAAGATTCACTTTTACTTTGTCTATGAGAATAAAATGAATATAAATTCCATTAGAATTTGACTAATTTTAAAAGAAAAATTGTGTATAGAACTTTATCGTATTAAAGTAAACCCGAAAAGAATAGATGAGATTAAATTTAACTGTGATATTTTCGTTTGTACATAAATGATATATGAAATACATAAAATATAAATTACCTAAACTATTGAATTAATTTGATAGACGAATGATAATTGTAAATTAATTAGTATTAATCACATAATTTATAAAAGAACATGAGAAAAATGAACATTAAAAACAGTTTTAAGTTTAAGGAATTAAAATAAAAACAGAAAAATCCAAATAAAGCTGAAATGGCGTAAAAATATTATAAAAACATACAAAAAATCAAGATTAAAATCATTTTTAGTTTTTAGATTTTATTAACACAATCAATTTTTCTTTAACGAACGCATCTAAACTATTGACTAATTTTTCATGAACTTAACAAATTTCTTCATCAAAAACGAAAAACTTTAACGATATTTCTTGTGACTAACAAATAATCAAAATCAAATCTGAGCAAAAGCACGAACTGAACATAAAATTTCATAATTTTCGTAAAAAAGTTCCCAAAATAAAAGAAAAGGCAGCACAACAATGAACTTGAATAAAGATATGGGCATCATCATCAGACGAAATGAACCAAAATCGATATTAATTTGTCTTTTCTGTTATCTAATCTGTTAACAGCTCATATGGTTTTATAATCTCTTTGAAATTGTTATTAATGAACATCAGATTAAGGTGATATTCAATACCAAACTTGTGTGGAAAAACTAACTCTTTCGTTCTTCTTGTGGTTAAAACATTTTTTAAATCCGCGCACCATTTTTTTTTTTATTATCTTTAGTGTTTAATCTTTTTTCTTTGTAAGTTACAGTGGATCTTGTTGTATTTTAATTTTTTATGTGCAGAACCGACAACATAAATGGGTGAGAATAAAATTATTTCTTTTAACAGATTTGTTAACTCGAACACAAAAACAAGAAAATGTTAAGAAAATTCACAGAAACTCTAATCATATTGAATTAAACTTGATTTAATTCCATTTGGCATCTAACGCAGTTATAATTTTTTTTTTACTGGATTAATTACTGGTATTTCATGGTTGACTGTTCACATCATTATATCACTGAACCCATCACCGTTTTTTTTAATATGTCTTAGACAATGAACATAATTTCCATAGTAGTTATCTAGTATTCGTTTAAATATGAAACACATTACCTATTTAATTTAATTATAGAATAGCATGAGCCGAAAATCTAAAATTATTTGAGTCTACAAAACATAAAAAACAAAAAAAAAAAAACAAATTTTTATTAAGTGTCGCTTCTTCTACCTGGATTCTCTTCATGTCGTTTTAATATTCTTTTAATTTCGTGGAATTTGTTTCTTCTCGTGTTTGAACTGAATTAAAAAAAAAAAAAAAAAAAACAGA